>WMED01010570.1:1864-15698 GCA_019650415.1 Pipa parva | reverse complement strand
TAAAAACAATACATGGCCCTGCGGGGCAATCAGCGGCTTTGTGGGGGTAATATGCAGGTCAGCTGGGTGATTTGCATCTGCTGGGAAAATTAGCGCCTTTGTGGGGCAACGTGCAGCTCTGTGGGGAAATGTGCGGATCTGAGGGGCAATATGCGGTTCTGCAGGACAATGTGCAGCTCTGCGGGGCAATGTGCGGCTCTGCGGGGCAATGTGCGGCTCTGCGGGGCAATGTGCGGCTCTGCCGGGCAATGTGCGGCTTTATGGGCTACTGGCGCATCTGCGATTTTTTTTTTTTATTATTATAATTGGGGGGTACATTTTATGACTGTGGGGTATTGAGGGGTCATTGGGGTGTGTGGGAGTATTTTGGGGCCATTCGGGTTTATTTTAATCTAGCAATAGATCTATTTATGCTTTGGTCATTGGACATGCTTCATCTAATACAGGGCATTGGTGGCTGTGGGGGGGAGGGTAAATCAGGGGGGTCGGGGGGGGTTGGTGGGGGACCCTTACTTACCCCCCGGCAGAGTTTGGCAACGCGTGCTGCTGCTTCCGGCAGCACATTAGAGGAGAAGGAACCCGGAAGTGCTGATCACATGCGCTTCCAGGTTCCTATTGGCTCCTGTGACCGATCGGATCACAGGAGCCCTCCTCTTTGCGCGGAGAGAATCAGCCAGGACTCCCTCTGTGCCAGATCCAGCGCTCCACTGGTGAAAAAAAAACGCCTGGTGGAGCGTAGGACCAGGCGCCACAAACTAGCGTTCCGAGGGCTGCAGTTGGCCCGCAGGCCGCGGGTTTGAGACCCCTGACATTAAGCATTACTTAGTTTACAAGCTTTGTCACAACAGGCCCCATTGTAAAGCATCAGTAGGAATCAAGACCCTTCCTGAAGGAGTTTGCCATCTACAGTATGTAGGAGTGGAGAGAGTCATAAGTTATTGAAAACTTAAAGGGGAACTACAATCACTGATTATTCAGATATTTGTTATAATTGCTAGTTGGTGAGTTTTTATGTTTTGTTTATTAAGGTCAAAGGAGATTATATTATTTAAAGGGTCAGGATGTAGGCATCCTCGAAAAGGTGACTGTTTAAGGAACAAACAATATTTATCGATAACGATTTATATTGATGGGGAAACATTTTTATCGATCTTTTGTAAATCAGAGAAATCAAAAAGTACAGGATAACAAAAACTGACAGCGAAATGGAGTGAAATCAATCTATATAGACTAGTGATGCCCAACTTTTTTCTGCCGGGTACCATATAAATTTGCGACATGCGTGTCACAGATCGATTCAAAGTCATGACCATGATAAACTTTAAAGTAACAGCTATGACAATATTTCCATAGTAAAGTCGCGACTGCTACAATGAGAATATTCTCAATATAAAGACGCAACTGCGACAGTAACAGTCTATTGCAACTGTCTTTAGCTGGTGAATTCACACAACATTTCAGAATTCAGGCCGCGGGCCGGATAGCACTGCGTCACAGGCCGGATATGGCCCGCGGGTCGTAGGTTGGACATCACTGATATAGTCTAATAGGTCTTAGAAAATATGCCAACAATTGAATGGTTTTACAGCGTAGTTTATGAAATGAGTTCATTGAGTTTAAATCATAATATTTTTTTGTAGGTTTGACAAGAATCATTAACATGCATTAGGTACCTTATTATTTTTTCATTTTTCATTGTATTTATTTACTTCTCTTGAAAGTTTATCTGAGGTAACTGTAGATGTAGAAAATTTACATCATTATTTTTACTTTATATTTATTGTTCATTTTCTAGTTAACAATTCATCCCTCCTTGGAACCATATCTAAAGAAAAAAATGAGATTAGAGAAAACATGAGTCACTGTGTGGAATGCAGCCTATAGGGCGAAATTTATTAAAGGTGAAACTATCGCCCGAAGTTACATTCCGATCGCCCAAAATGAAATTTCGAGCGATCGATCGAAATTTCCGATCGTACGATCGGAAATCAATCAAAATTCTGATTGTGCGATCGGAAATCAATCGAAATTCCGATCATGCAATCGGAATTCCGATCGCTCGGTAAAAATAACATCTTTAATAAATTTCGCCCAATCATTAACCCAAAATTTCTGTCAAAATGACAAGATTAATTTGGTTTCATAGCAGAGAAAATGTTAGAAAAATAAATATAGTAAAAAAGCTTTAAAAACAAATATAGTGAACAAAACTAAATTAAAATAAAACCCGCTACAATATCTATAGCTTGTTGAATTCTGTAAACTAACAATTCCTCTTTAAAAACTATAGCCCGGAATCTGAGAATCTATATTTTGCTTCACAATACATGGTCTGGAATTTTTAGCTGATGCCAACACATAACATATGTTCTTATTAACAGTGGAACTGTAGAAGTGTGTGTAGAAGGACAATTTTCAGAAATATCTCAGAAATCTGTTTTCCATTTAATGTATTATGGGAGGAATCAAATCAGAGAAAGATCAGCTGCACATACAAACAGAGGTGATCAGTGGCAAAATTCACATTTTAGCTGTTTGAAATTTAAAAGTCATGGCTTTGAATGAGAGAACACTTTGGGATTTGGTTAATCAGAATGATCAGAAAATGGCAGTTCCAGTGAGATGTCAGACATAGGATAATGTCACACCAGAGTTGCCTACGGTGTTTGATCACTGCAACATTTTCCTTTCCTAGTTGGGACAATCCAGTGAATGGAACCATATGAGTTCTCTGTGGCAACCAGGTAAAAGTGAACGATCCAGGCAATATGTCGACTTTTCATAAAGACTTTCCCGTTTTCATAAAGTTAGTTCCTGTCATCTTATGCCAGCAGTAAAACTCATAAAGGTCTTTTGGAGCTGTCAAAAAAAAAAATATGAATAATAATAATTTTCTTCCTTAATACAGAACATTGCACATGATTGATCTACCTGTTTTTTGCAATCTCTACTGCTAAAGATGTAGTACATTTTGAAGTTAGGTTTAACCACATTAGGGTGAAGCATTACCCAACCCAGTTACGCGGGACATAAATGAATTACAGTTACTCTAGTTAAGATTCCCACACAATGATGCGTAACTCTATCAAGCTAGTACCTACTTGATTCTTTCATTCACTGAACTCAATGATCAGGATGTACTTTGGGTCCAAGTATAATTCTAACCCCTACTATCACTCCTTGTGGAGTAACTATTTCAAGTAATTTTATACCTGGTGCTCCATGGGTGTCCTAAAACAATATCTGCTGCTCTGAATATAGCCTGTAAGTGTCTACAATTGGCAATGCTTTCACCCAAGGAAAGAAGAACAAAGGAAACTCCCTTTTTCTGATTGGTTGGAAGCTTTAGTTATAACAACACATAAATAAATGATCAGCACATGCATTAGTACTGCCATTTTCCAATGAATACTCTCAACTCTCCATCACAATCAGTCTTTTCATTTTACTGGCAGATACTTGATGATTTGCAAAAGAGGAAAAACACTTTCCTTCCAGGAATAACAATATATTTCCTTTTACTCTATGCAGTATATCCATGTACAGGTCAAAAACACATAAATGGTATACAAGCGTGCGTGAGATGCAAATATGGGGGGATATCATTTGCATGGGGATTCTTACAGCAAAACAAATAACACGACTTTAATAGGGAAATGTAGGCACCAAGCTGAGATAAGTGGGGACAGACACGGAGGTGGGTACATCCTTAGTGTGGTTCTTCAAGCAGTGCAGAGTTTCAGTTCTACAATGCCTATACTGATCAGTGTACAATAATACTATAGTCAATCACTCACAATGTCCTTTAGTCTCTTTCAGCAAAAATGACTAAATCCATGAAAACTAATATGGTGCCATATTTAGCCAGGTGTTTAATAGCCCAAAACTATTTCTGGGCACCACTTTAAAAAAATAAATAAAAAAATAAATAAGACCTGATTCAGGAGCTCCTGCTTGACATTGTTGAGAACTGAAACTGAGAGAAAATGCTAGGATCAGAATTTAATTGGAAAGACCCTTTCAATCTCTTGCCAGAGGCTTTAAGTAGTATCGGTATGTCCCACTCTTGTGAATGTCCACTTGTTTATTTTTATAATAAATTAATCTCATTTTCAAGAATGACTACATTCCGTTTAATTGCTTCGCTCACTCTAATTTTTGTTTGCTACTTTGTACTGCATTATACCGGATTTGTTTCCAGACATAATGTATAGATTTAATATTTGTATAGTATAGTTATATGTATATGTTTTATATATATAAGTATATACATATAAAACTATGTATAGTTTTAATACTTGTTCAATGCGTGTCAGTTCTAGTTTGAGTGGATAAACCCAGATTTTTGTTGATTTGCCAGTTCAAAACTAAAACTTTCTGCCTTCATTGTTTGTTCAGTACAACTATTAATAATATTGTTTTTAGTGCAGGAATCCTAATTTGCTTTTAAATTAAGATTACTCTAAATAAGTAGGATTACATTTTATACCCAAAGGATAGAACTATTTACTTATAGCTCATGAATGAATGATCATTACAAAAAATGTTTTTTACATTTTACTGTGTTTGTTTTTTTTCTCATACAAAATTAAATTGTGTTATATTAAGTATGCACAGTAGTTAATACAAGGTGGTCAGAAAACCTATATTTTTGACTCTCAAATATCCATACTGAACAAGCTTTACTGTTTTTCCCATCCATTGTTAATTCTTATTATATTTAAATATTTCTATCATATTCAGGGCCAGCCATAAGGTGGGGCATGTCTGAACACAAACATAAGTGCCTCTCAACACATTTATGTTACCCATTAGAGCCACACCTGATATCCTATTCTTACCCAGATGCTGTTATCCACTAATTACACCCCCCTTTAGATGGCGCTGTGTGCAGTTGCCCAAGTCACACACCCTTAAAGCCAGTCCACATCATATCACCTACCTACCATCACTCTTCTTATCTGCACATGTCAAAGTCTTACAGCATTCCTCGCTATGATTTGTTATTACGGTCATGTAATATTATAGTTGCCTTTCTATGAACAGTTTTTATATTATTCAAATATACCGGTATATAGAGTTTCATAACAGAACTCATTATTCTGTGGAAGGTCCCACCAATGACTTTTAGAGCAGCAATCTTTCCTCCATCCCTTGAATGTGGTTAGCTTTTCTCACTAACTGACATGTTTGTAGTAAGCAGTCTCATTTTTCAAACATTCGTTTTACTGTAGTTTATATAAGTGCAAATGTCAAGCATGTCTAATGCTACTCGTAGTAGATTCTTGATTGCAATCACACAGACAATGCAGACGTGAATGCCGTACCTGCAACAAACAATCACACCTTTTAACCCTGTGAAATGAATGGTAAACTGCATGCACTGTACACAAGGCAATAAATATAGGTAGTATGTTTAATAATTACCTATATACAATAAGGTCTGTAACACTTATGCTTTATTCTTTGAATGATGTGATATGGGAATTCCACAAGTCAGTACTCATTGACCAGCTTAACATTTTATCTGAGAAAACATCTTCTTGAGTTTTGGTCCTTCAATTCTACATGACTGATGCATACTGTACAAAGAGTTATTATATTTTTGCAATCATACTAACTATAAAGATATCTTAGGTCTATGGATCACAGGATACTTTGTGAAGCACTTTTCTACCAACGCATTTCAGTCAAACTGCCTGTTAAAAAAAAAATCATCAACATATTGTTATTTAAGTTAGACAACTAGGATTAGCATAGCATTTTTTTTTGTTTATTTACCTTATGACATTTGATGGAAATGAAAGGTCACAACAAATCAATTTAGAGAAATATTTTGCATTCTTGAGGTTTGTTCCTCCGCTTAGACAGTCCTCTCATGTAAAAGATAACTTTAAGTGCAAAATTTATAAAACTCAAAACACCTTCTCGAGTTTTATCAATGTAAAAAAAAAACAGGTGCACGATCGAAAAATAACGATCGATACTTTTTGATTGATTTTATCGATCGAAACTTTTTGAACGAGTTTTTGGATGGAAAGGTAGCCATACTTTACATTAGTAATATGGCTACCTTTCCATCGAAAAATCTAATGAAAACACTTGATCAAAAAGTTTTGATCAGTAAAATCAATCGAAAAGTATCGATCAATATTTTTCAACTGGCACCCATTCTTTAACATCGATAAAACTCAAGAAGGTAGACATTGACTTTCTCGAGTTTTATAAATTTCAACCCGAGATGTAATTAATAAAACAACATTATTTGGGTGGCTTGAATTAAATAATAGGCCAGACTTGCATGATTCATTAAGCCCTGATACTGTTGTGGCTATTAAATTGGAAACATTTGTTCTGAAATTTCCCATGTTTTTCTTTTTCAAATAAATTGATGGCCGGCTCTGCACTTAGCATTGAGTTTTTGAGGTGTGAAAAAAAGAGCACAGGGTACAACAGCCATTTTAGCCAGAGAAAGCTGCTTCCTGGAATAAAAAGTTGTATATATATATATATATATATATATATATAAAACCAGTGTCAGATTTAAATCTCAGGAGTTTACAGGCACAGAATGTTTGGTGGATTAGGCCACACCAACTAACTGACCACACCCCTTTAATAAACAACAATAAAAATCAACACAAACTAAATTATACAGTAAACTGAAGTGTTGTGTGACTTATGATTTTAAGTACATTTAAATAACAAATGTCAGAATCAACATTTGACTATTAAAAATCCCTCTTAATTAGAATGAATTCTCTTGATTCCCCTTGCCTACGTCCCTATGTCTGACTAGGAGTAAGGTGCTTTTTTGACTGGGCCACCTACAGATGTCATATAGTACAAGCCATCCAAAACATGGGGAGAGGGGAGAAATGTACATGGATTTTCTTTCAAAAAAATTAATTAGACCTCTAGAAAGACTGATTAATCCCCCTGTAAGTGTAGTAAAGAGGGGCAATCTTTTTTAAACGTGTAAATGATGTCAGTTAGGAAATCTGTTTAACTCTGGAGGTTTCATGAGAATTTCGATTCAGTTTTTTTAGTTATTTCGTTTGCCGTTGTTGTGATATTTAATGTTTTTGTACTGTGCCCTTGAAATGTCTTTTCAGAAAAAAAAATTCTATCTTGCTGTCAGTCTGGCAGAAAATATGAGTTAATGATTGGAAAACTCAGATACACAGATAACATCCCAATCAGTGACTTACATTTCTGTCTGTTACTAACCAGCAAAATTGATTTGGCTCTTTGAAAGAAATGTCAATTTATTGTTGGAAAAAGAAATACAGTAGGAAAAAATAATTAGAGGTGTGCCTAGACAACTGGGTTTTAGTTTAGATTTTTTTTTTTTTGCCAAAAGTTTAAGCTGTCAAATTGTGATGAATGGCCTAGGCCATTTGAAAGACACTAAGCATGAGCAGAGGGAATATAAATGGTACTTTCCTAAACAAAAGTAATAACAATGACGCCACAAATTATAAGAACTTAAACTACTGTTTTCCCATAATAATAATTGCACTTTATAACCAGGAATTAGTAAAAACGGACAAAGAGCCATGATCCTATGAAAGTCCCATGCAGGATCTTTGATGTGTTGAAAATTCACAAATGGCTTCAACCTTGCAAAGCGCACTCACCATCTGCATGGATTTTAATGGGTTCCGACACCTTTTAGAACATTTTGACTTCTTAATGGGCTTCTTCAAAACAAAAAAATAGTAAAACTGACAAGTAGATTAAGGCTTCCATTACTCATTCACTGTATACATGCACAGAGAGTTTGATCAGTTCCACCACCTAGTATATTAAATTTAACTCATATTGTCATAATTTTTATTAATTAAAAACAGTGTGTAACAAAAAGGCATGCTTGCTCTGGCCATCCAGAAAACTGCTTCTTTCCACCCTAAAAAGGTTTACAAAGAATTATACAAATAATGAAAAAATAAAACCCACAATAGCAAAAAGTAGGTATGTAACATTCTCTTCAACTCCTATAATAATTAGATTTTATATTCACTCATACCTCCCCTAAAGGGTCCAGAAAATACTTGTAACATTTTTCAAGATGTGTTTATTTTTCTAAATACTGATTTAGTATCGTTGTTTTGACACTCTTGTTTGCCTGAAACATATTCCACACATGCCTGCAATTATTAAGGTCTGAAATAGAACCAGACCACTGCACAGACCATCCTTATAGCAAGAGGATCAGTGCATTTAAAAAAAGCTATCATACACAAAACACAATCTATTGGCCTTGATTCAGCATGGGCAATATAAGAAATACCTTTTGCTATCATCTATTAAATATGTCCTAAAAGGGGGAACTGTGGGTATTTTCATTCATGACTTCTCAGCTTTGAAAAGTCTGTTCACATTTTGAGCTCCCTTTGTATTTACATTTGTTTGCGTAACCCTCTTTTATCACGGGAAGTAAAATGCCTAGCAGGCAACGTCATGATAACTCTATCGGCTCCAGAAATCCATTCTCATGAATGTTTGTATACACATATGTATTTATTTAACACAACTGTACAATAACATATAAGTGACATTTTAAATTCCAAAATGTTTAGTTTCCTGCACAGCTGTGGGTATCAGCACCAATTAATTATTGCTACTACATTGTGTATGCCGAATGGCCATTAGTAGTATATGCACACATGTATACAGGTAAAATTTATCAACATAACAAAGAAAAATTTAAAAAAAAATGGAGATCTTTTACATAACTGTGTGGTCAGGTAAGCAAATTGTAAAATCTATTTTCTCACAGAGGACTCAGTGACCAAAGTAACACTGCACCACAACCAAGATTATAGTGGACCTAGGGGCCTGGGTGGCTTTGGTACATCTAAGCACTCAATGTAGTGATCGCAGTGGAACAGGTGAAGGAGAGATTACTTCAGAGAAGAAAGATTGTGCTGAGATAGAGGAGTTTGTGTGCCTAGCTGAGTCATCTTGTTGGGATGTAATGACACCCAGTACCTCACTAATGCTATCCGCTAACTCACTGTTATTAAATAATCCATGCAACCCTTTGGAAAACATGCTGGAACATCAACTGTGGTAACTTTGAAATGAGCTGTAATCATTTTTTGCTGCTGCTTTAAATATTAAGTGTATATATTTGTTATGTGGACTATACCTAATCACACCAAAGTGTCCCTCCAAATATAAGTGGGATCTGCACACTAGGGTAATTTCCAGCTAGCTTTGTCAAAGGAAATTTAACCAGGAGAGGAGACTTTAACTTAAGTATTACATTTTTGCCAGACAAAGTCATGGGGTTTGAGGGTACATGTAAAGAGACAGTGTGTGTGTAAGTACTTTGTTCTTTCAAGGATTTCTCTGGTTCTGTGAACTGGTAGGATATCTGAGAGTATTCGGCCATGATTTGAAACCACTGGCCAATTGAAGCAAACAGGCTGGCTACAGCTTCTTGCTATACTCACAGAATCCTTGAGGCTACTAATAGGAGAGATAATAGGAGTCATAATTCATCTACAGCTACAATGGGCTCTTTCAGAAAAATATGTATAGATGTTAAACCCACATGTTTGTATTTAATATGAAAACAAGAAAATGTTTCAATAATAAACAAATAAACAATACAGAAATATGAAGATATAAGATGACTAAATATACATTTTCTGTGCTTAGAAAAAAGGGAACGCTGCAGATTAAGCATTTGTTAGTAGCTTAGTGGGGTAGTTTAATAGAGAAAGATTACATGTGGATGATATAGATATACTTACAAAATTTCCAAAATTATTCTATCAATCATCTTTGTTACAACCAGAAATTCTAGACATATACCCCAGAGTATTATACATACCGAGAATGAGACATAATATGATAGTATTTATTTAGATGATACAGTCATCAGTTGTCTCAAAAAAGACAAACAACAATTCCTCTGCTATACAGTTAATGAGCTTGGAATGCAGGATGTTGAGTCCTGATTATGACGCATGTCTTCAACACTTTGCTACAGTAACAACAAGAGACAAAGATGACAAAACATTTCTATGAATAAGTGAATCACAAACCTTGCAATCCTTTCAGTTAATAAAGTCTACCAAAGTGTTGGTGGGCAATGTGTTTTCAATGCATATTTCTCATTGTCCCATCTTGTTGTACACATTTATAGTGGGTATACAACTGTATGTGCTTTAAATTTTAGAGCATACTTGTATAGGTGTTTAAGATATTTGCATTTTTTGGCGTGACTGATATTTTGTTTCGGTAATAAAGATACCCTTAGGCATATTATATACAAGTATTAAGTAAATAAGTTTTTACATAGATTACTTGAAGCAGCCCCATATATTTATACCCTTCTATAAGATTTATTTAATTATAAGTATACTTTATTAGGAAATATACCATCTATTTCCCAAGGATGTTGCTTAATTTTCATGGGGTAGAGTTGTACAGTCAAATCTGTGTATTTAACATGAAAGTAGTCTGGTACTGATATGGAAATTTTAGCCTGATAGGAGAGAACTTTCACATGAAAATTGCCCAAAATATTAATTTTCCTCTGTGGAAAATTTGTCTCTTGGCATTTTCCACTGACTCAAATTATTTTCATTATTTTTTTTTTGGCACATTAGCACATGGTTGCAAATTCTTATATTTGAGTATTTATAGTTCAAGCTGTTTTTATATGGTTTTTCAATTAAAAAAAAACCCTTTATTAAATGTTATGATTCCATTTATCTATTATTTAATCTTTTTCCTGTTGTAAAATTATTAATGCCCTAATTCACCATGGTAGACAGATGCTCTATTTTATATACAGTAAAATTATCTGACAACTGTACCATTATATAGAAGATAACGCACCCTTTTCTGTAATTTACAAGGATATTAATAGTCACAGAGGAGTTCCATGACCATATAAATGTACGATGCTGCAGGCCAAGTGCTTTTAGACACGGCATAGAACCAATAGGTTAATTTTAATTAACTTTGAATTTACATAAGGGGTGCATTATCCTAATACACATGGTAGTTTTTGAAAACAAAATAAAATACATCCCTAGGAGATTGGGCCCAGCAGCAACCACAACCGCTGCATTCCTTATAGGTACACCTCTAGGGCCTAATTCACCATTGTGCGAAGTGAGCGCGAAGCGTTTGGCTCACTTCGCACATGGTATTATGCGCCTGCTGATGTCCTGCACGCAGACATCAGCAAGCGCATTAAAGGGATTCCCCTCCTGGCGAGGAGACTCGAGTGCTCTCGCCGGGAGGGAAATCCCTTTAATGCGCATGCTGATGTCCGGACATCAGCATGCACATAACACCATGTGCGAAGTGAGACGAACGCTTCGCGGCTCACTTCGCACAATGGTGAATTAGACCCCTAGTCTTTTCTTCTGACCCATGAAGTGGTCCTGGATGGGCCCAAATGTTGTCTATCCAATAGAAGGACATTTTTCTTTGGCCACAACACAGTCCATGGAAGGCCATCATCTTCTTTCTTGATCCTATGTAGACCTTGTGAGCTTGATACATTGTTGCCACACCTGACACTAATCACTGCAAAAAAATAAAAAACTTCTTAATTTTTAATACAAATCTATGGGCAGGTAGAATCTGCAGTTCCCCCTCATATGCAGTGGCAATGAATGAAGAAAAAAGATGGAGGGGTGAGGACTTTCAAGACAATATGGACCATTGAAGGACTATTTCATGGGTCACAAGAGAAGTCAACAGCAAAGGTAAATATAACTTTAATGCAGGCCTTCATCATTTCTATAAGAATTTAGACACTGTGCATTGGCCATACAAGTAAAAAAGATACATACATTTTTTTCTCTAATTTTTGTAATAATCCAAATCCAAGTTCAAACCCACAACTAAAACGCCTGTCAAAAAATCAGAACCAAAACTAAAACAAAACAGGGCGATGGATCCAGATCTGAGCACTAACCAAAAACAAAACACGAGGGTCTGTACACATGCCTTTTTGGTACACATTTAGGGGGTAATTCACGATAGTGCGAAGTGAGGTGTGAATCCTTCGCCTCTCTTCGCACTGATTGATATGCGCTCGCTGATGTCCTGCATGCGGACATCAGCGAGCGCTTTAAAGGGATTCCAGTCTCGGCGAGACCAAAAGAATCGCCTCACCAAGACTGGAATCCCTTTAATGCGCTCGCTGATGTCCGCGTGCAGGACATCGGCGAGCGCATATCAGTCAGTGCGAAGTGAGGCGAAGGATTCGCACCTCACTTTGCACTATCCTGAATTACACCCTTAGGGTTTTTTGTTTTTTCATTCTGAATTTATTTTACATCACTTTAAAGGAGAATTATTATTAGGAAAAATACTTACCCGATTGATCTAGCAGCATATTTACTAAAGTCAAAAAAAACATATTTGCCCTTTTTGGCCAATCTTTCACCATTATCAACATTTACAAAGCCCAATTTTTTTTTACTGATACAATATTTCACCAGGTTGAGGGTGGCGAAAATCACTTATTCCCTATGGAAATGGGTCTGTCAAATTTTTCTAAGTCCCTGGTAATCAGCAATATCGATTTCATTATCAATATCAATATTAAAGGGCCCTATTGACATTAATGGTAGTTGTAGTGGTATAATTCATCAATGTTTACCTATATTAATTTTTATTGATACAATTTTTTTTTCGATTTTCATAAATGAGGGGAAAATGCAGTGGAATAAAAAAAATGGACGAAAATAGCAAAAAGTGCAAATAAAGTTTTTCGATCCCCTGTATTTGACATGTAAAGCGTCATAGTACCAACCCCCTGGCTAAGTTCACTGAACTGAACATAAAGCGCGTGTGCAGATAGTTTTTCTTCATTCTTTGTATGCGCTTTATGTTCAGTTGAGTGAACTGAGCCAGGGGAGCGTTTACTATGGCGCTTTACACATCAAATACAGGGGGCAGAAGTGAGAGGCAGTTGTCAGTTTTCATCTCACAATCCTGGCCTGTGGATTGTGGGATGAAAGCTGATGGATATGCAGTAGGCATAACAGTGTACTGCCGTTAAAGCTATCAGATAAGTATTATTCCTAATAATAGTTCACCTTTAAGATTTGTTAGGAATATCTTGCACTGTTCAGCATTAAAATCTGTCAGAATACTGAACTATGCTTTTTATATCCCTCCAGATCCAAAGAATAAAGCAGTTGTGTAATTCATAGCTACTCCTCTATGACTGAATTAGTAGCGTCTGAAATAATATGAAGGGTTTTGTAATATGCGAGCAGAACCACATCTAAGTAGCTAAGATCAAAACATTATGGCTCCAACTGCTGCTAAAAACACAAGATTATCTCGCTGACACTGAATCCTTTAAAAATCAGGGCTGCAGTAGGAGTTTTATCTGATAGGATTATAGGTGTATCATCTAAAATAACTCTTTGTAATGAATAAATGCCCCATTACTACTATAAACATGGCTTGTAAGATTTTCAAAGTTGAGGAATAATTTATCTGCTATGGTCTACTAGATTTCTATTGCCTGGTCTGTTTCCCATTTAATCTTAGAATACCTAATTGCAGTGGAACACTTCAACACTTTAAATTAAAACAAGCCAGACTTGGTAGCTTGTTCTTGTCTATGTATTGGCAAAACTTCAAAAAAGAAATCTAAAGCAATTTCAGATGTTTAATCTGTATGAAATATCTTACTTGGGCAAAATAAAACAAAGGCCATGCAAAATATTGTTATCTGTCTTAAATGGTAATCTAAAGGGAAATCCACTGCATGATATTGAGGGGCAGTGCCGGCTCTGCCATTAGGCAGAGTAGACAAATGCTAGGGGCGCCTCCTGCCCAG
>WMED01010569.1:0-15699 GCA_019650415.1 Pipa parva | reverse complement strand
TGTATATGCCTGTTTTAAAGTACATTTCTGGTGAGCGCATATAAATGCCATATATTTGCGCATAGTGTGGCACATGTTTGGTGAATTTTCGTTCATTCTACACATTGGTCACTTGAACCAAAAGGCACGTTTGGGTCACTATACTAATATATGTTTAATAGCATTTAAGGCACTATGTGGTGCATTCTTGAGCGCTTCCTTACTTCTAGATTTTACTGAATATCTCTACTCATGGGGGAGGAAGGAGCGGACTCCCGAACAAGGAAGCAGCACTCAATTGTTTGGACTTTATTTTGGAGATTGATTACACTGTAATACTTATATGATAGCAGCGCTGCTCAGACACATTTTTATGTGATTTTTGTTGGTTGTCTGAATGCCTGTTGTGCATAAACAATCTTTAGGAGAGTTATCCATGAAACAGATAACTTATTTACCAGTATGGGACTATATATAAGTTGGCTTTGGTCCTGATAGACTTAAAGATGAATTCACTTGTCAAATTCACCTCGCTACAATTTGAGTTGCATCTTCAAAATAGTCACAAATTTACTTCTCTTTATTGACTTAGCAGTGAACAGTCTTGTCAAACAAATAGACAGTGGTAATTGCAGTTGGACAAGTAGTGTGGCATAGTCAGTCGGATAGAATTAGGATGAGGAGCCCTGCCATCAAACCCAATTCACTAGTCTGATGTGGCTAAGTCAAATGGGTCAATTTGTTGCAGTAAACCTAATTGCATTCGCTCCTTTGATGTCTCTTAGTCAATATTAGAAGTACCTGTGCACATAAAAGACACTTTGTGAGTTTTTTTTGGGTAACTGATAACAATAATCTTCTTGTGTTACATATGGAATCCACCTTTGATTGCAAAAGACACATTTCTAAGACAACCCTTCACTCCCCATCTTACTGTATCCCAAGGTGTGATATGACTACACATATACCTTTTTCTTGATGAATTGAAGAATAATTTTTATCCCTATTCACTTGGACTGGACTGATCCATTTGTACCAGCCTGTGGAACTAACCACTATCTTTTTATAAGAACTGTAAGCAGATCGTAGTACTTAATCTTGAACCTAAGGTACATAAAGGGGAATTCATTAACAGAGGCAAACTTTACAGTGGTCTAGTAACCAAACCATTGATTGGATTCTATGGGTTACCAGACCTTTGTAAACAAATGAATCCATTGATAATTTCCCCTGTAAGTATCTAATTTGCCAATCAAGAATAATGATGGACGCCTACTGGTTATGTCAAGACAGGAAAATCTTCTTTAATGCCATAACTCTAGCACCAACTCATGTGCTTCTCATCCTTCTAGATACAGGAGTACTTATGGTAACATAACCAAAAAGCAACCCTTATGGTTTGAGACCTCCAGACTAAACCACCTGCTTGGGTGGAGGGAAATGAACTGACATACTCTATATATAGGCATCAGTTAACCTGGCCTTTAGATGGTCTGATTGGTGAACAGTTGATCCACTATTTTAGAAGCTAGGAATTCCGATCATCATTGAATTGAAACTGTTAAAACACACATCTCATTGTGAGATCTCATTCTCATATCAGCCTTAAATAATGCTTGCAGTAGATTCTGTACACAAATAATACATGCAACCATGTATTATTATTAAAAATGAATGAATAAATACAAAACCAAAGTAGCAGAGTGTAAATTGTTTAAAGGACTGTTGGTTAAGCTCCCAAAATTACTAATAAATGTCCTGCTAGAAAAATATTCAGCATTCTATAGACATAGAGTTAATACATTTTATTGCAGAGAGTCTTACAGTTGTTTGGAAATAAAGTTCTAAGCATTCATTTACTGATTTATAACATACTTTCTCCAGTTTTGATAAGAAGAAAAAGATTATTGTTTGACATAAAATAAAGATTGATTTGATGAACGGAATGCCTTTTTGTACAATATTAAACTGTATGTAAATGAGTTGCCCCTAAGTGGTTTATTTAATCGTAGCCAATAACTGTTAATGTATTTTAGTATTGGAGAGCATTTGCAAATTATCATCAGCTTTTATCAACAAATCTCCAATATCTAAGCATAATAAATCCAGCTCCTCTCATTGTGCAGTGATACAATAAACAACTTGGGTAAAAGCCAGTTTCTGACTTTAATAGAAGAATCTAATACTCTGCAATTTGCCTACTAGGAAACAACAACAAGTAACTAGAATGTAGGTGGGGGAAGACTTTACCACATATTAATATGGCTGGCAATTGGCCTACTGAGATCTTTTCTGAAAGATACAAATGAGTAATTATCTATAAATATTCAGAGTTCCTTTAATTAGACCTATAGTTATACATCTTATGAAAAAAATGTAATATATTTTTTCTAATCATAAAAGTAAAATTATAATGATTTAGAATTTGTTGGGCAAAGTTGCAAACTATGCATTCAATATTACAAGCAATAGACTAGCAAATACTTACTTCTGATTGGTTGCCAGAGATCACTGCCCTGAAGATTTTTGTGCTTAATACAACATAATTCCATATATCATTAACTCTTGCTAAACCTTTACCAACTATGTGTTAAAACAAGAATAAGTAGCTATTGCCTTCAGCTGCACAATATGTTTTCTCAGAAACTCGAATATTATTGATATAGGTTAAAATGTTTAATGTCTCTACTTATTGTATTACTAAAACATTTGAAACAGTTGTTAAATATAAAAATTGACCATTCTAGACAGCTATCATCGAATGATTTGGCCGCCATATGATGATTATTCCATGTATACCCATGGGCATCTGCCCAAAAAAATGTTAACAGGGGTGTTCTGCGTTGTGTAATCACCACATGATGCATCTGGAATAGCCTCCTGCTGTATTTATCTTTCCTTCTCAATCTACCTAATGGATGATCATCGCCATCCACAATATGGTGGCAGTTATCCATTAGGCAAATAGGGCAGGACAGAGAGGTGCATAAGGAAGCTAGGACCTCTCCCAATGTGTCCATTAGGGATGAAGAGACTGTGGGTTATTGCAGCCTTCTATATCCCCTATGGATGCCCATGTGTCTATCTTGTCGAATGATAACTCTAACCAATACAAACTTACAAAGTTAGTCAAGTCTTTATTATTCCAGACTGTAGTTTGCAGTTTGCTGATGACTGTATCTGGAGCATGTAGGGTGTCATTGGAAGACCAGCCCAAGGGATTAATCTAAGCATTTGGGCAACAGTCAAAATAATCTGACCTGCAAATGTTGGGCATATTTGGTTACTGTGTCTGTATTCAAATGACAACGTCAGTCTAAAGAACGTTACATGTTATACCTACCACATCTGTACATGGCATTTACATACCTGCATCTCTGTCACATACCTAGGGTAAAGATACCAGATCAGTTGATAATTCAGGGACGCTTCTAACTAATGCTGTTAGAAGGACTGAAATGATTTGCAATTTCTTACATTTGAATTAAATGCAATTAGTTACATGTATTTTTCATACCCTTCTCCAATATTGAGCTGATTTGGTATACATCTGGTTACCATAAACAATATGGGATATTTATAAAGGTAATTTCAACCTGTTTGGCCCATTTCGCTGTTATTCCCCATGTTATTGCAGATATATTTATTTTCTGCTACACTTTTCAATTCGCCTAATTTATATAAGGGTAAAAATTAGAGAAAAAGATCGATATTGATGCCTCACTTTGCAGCTTTTCAATGGAGTCTCATCCTGTTTCCAATTAATATCAATATCGCTGACCTTTTCTGATGGGAAAACTGACCTGACTTAGGAAAAGTTGCAGGACCATCTACATAGGGAATAATGGTTTTTCACTACCCTCAACCTAGCAATGAGTTTTCAACGATAAAAAAAGGTTTTAATTGGGGCTTTTTACATATTGATTTCATCCATATTGATATTTTAGTGATATTTAGTTCTAATTCACTAGAGATAAATCACTAATTATTATTCTACTTTTAATAATATCCACCCTTGGGTCTCATTTCCCATATAATAACATTTAGATTTTACAATTTTTGGGCCCTCTGGGGCTATCCTAGAGTGTTCCACCCACTCCCATAATTCCTGATATGCTTGCCAGTTAAATATTCAGATTCTTATTAAATGCTCTTGTGAGATAAGGCTAATAATTATTATACAGTATAATATTCTGGGACCTTTAATTTCAGGATTGGAAATATGCAGTCAGTCAGAATTACCTAGGAAGTCAGCCAGGGGTCTCAGGAGCTCCGTCCAAAAACTGATATTGCAGAAAAAAAGAACGAGAGCCAATGGCGATGCAAAAGGTAGTAGTGCAACTTCCAATTTAATAGCAGAGACAAGTAGAGTGCAGGTAGATGATGCCTTTTATTGGGTAACTGTATAGATGGTAAATGCAAGCTTTCCACACTACTTAGGTCTCTTCTTCAGGCATGGCAGGGAACAAAAAAGTTAATTCAGTCAGCCAATAAAAGGTATCACCTATACTTGACATGCCTCTGCTTATATCTATGGCTAACATGGTGCTACACTCTTCTGTTTCCAATTTAATAGGCACAGTACATGTTTTGGGTGTGTTACCCTTTATCAAATGTGATTATATCTGATAGAGGGTATCACACCTGAAACATGTAGTGTGTTTATTAAATTGGAAGTTGTACTCCCACCTTTTGATTCACCACCATTGGCTCTCATTCTTTATTTCTACTACATTAATTTCAGCATGTTTTAAAATAACATGTCATTTGATAGTAAAGAAAAGTTGTAAGTCTTTTTTAAAAAATATAATTCTTGTTGCCTATGTTGGCAAGCCAAATAAATATAATTCTTAAAAGATACTATCTGGACATAAAACCTGTTTGTTTATGTTTCTTTAAAAAAATCCAGATCCATTTGGAAAGGATGACGATCGGGAACCCCTGACAAATGCTGTAAGAAGTGATTCTGCTGTCATTGGAGGTATAGTATTTAGTAGTGATGAGCGATGACAACAATAATCGTTATCAGACCAATAATTGATTTTTCAAATCATTGAATCGATAATCGGCATCCGATAACTAATTACAGTCTGCACCGCTGGTCTCTTTCTTTCTCGCTGGGGAAGAGAAGGTAGGTGCGGGAGGGAGATGAAGCAGGAGCCAGCCAGGAGGAGTAGGAAGAGGGTGAGATGCAGAAGAAGAAGGAGAGAAGATCTTGATCTCGCCCCAGCTGCCACTACCTCTTCTCTGAGAAACCATGCTAGTGCCGGAGGGATCTCTCTGGCATCGGGTGGGCGCTAGCTGTCAGATAAGAGGAAGTAGCAGCTGAGAAACCATGTTAGTGCCGGGGGGATCTCTCTGGCATCGGGCGGGCGCTAGCTGTCAGAGAGGAGGTAGTGGCAGCTGGGGCGAATGTCACCCTATGGTAGTAGTGGCAGTATCAGTACCACCGGCACTAGCATGGCTACTACTGCGATTTGTACCCGCTTCACAGATGAATACCAGCTGTATGAAGAGCTTGGCAAGTAAGCGCAGTGTGACCGGGTAGGGTGGACAGCTGGTGGGTGAGCAGACCCCAGGGGTACCACAAATAATGGTGCTGAAGGGACACACAGTGTCTGGGCACTTAGGGCACGAGAGTTGGACAATGTACTGAGGGGCTGGAGGGACTGGACGTGCTGCCTGGCACATGGGGCATCAGGTGAAAGGCACAGTCAGTTTGTCTCCTGAAGCCGGGCAGAGGGGCACCCCTGGCTGGGCATCTTTGCAGGGGTACAAGGGCACACAGGGTCAGAGTCACCACAGTGAGGCACAGGGTAGGCACGACTGGCATTGAGGCACAGGGAAGTCACGACTGGCAGTGAGGCACAGGGAAGTCATGACTGGTAGCAAGGCACAGGGAGAAGTTCGTGTGAGGGGCAGTAGAATGGCATTGAATGGGCAGAGGCACGTACAGCTATTAATGCTAAGCAGAGTTAGGGGCCGGGCAGAGCGGGCAGGGTGAAGGGCAGAGCAGGTAGTGCAATGACTGCGCTAATAACGGTGATAGCCTCCGATCACCTCTCTCTCCCAAATGCAGTCAAAGCTGGCACACAAGCGAAAACCCTCAATGACAATTTCCATCACGATTACTTCTGGAAATCATCGAATCATCGAGGAACACCGATTAACTAGAAAATCGTGCCAATTTAATCTATCCTCGATAGTATCGATCAACACTAGTATTTAGAGTTTATGTAAAAAGTTGTAGTAAATAGAATGTTGGCGTTGGCTTATTCTAGATGTTTGTCTGGAGAGCACCTACTGTTGTCAGTGGTCAGCATGCTCATGTTTACTCTACAAAACATTAAAGTCATTGATGACATCAAATTTAGTTTTTTTCAATTAATGTTTTTTTTTTTTCCAACAGTTCCTATTCCTATTGGTCTCCTGCAAGTTTCTAGTTTTATTTTTTATTTCTTTATTTTTGGAATTTTTATGCCTGTATTTTAAATCATTTAGATTGTGTCTGATTTACTAAGAGAAGAGGTTTATACTAAACAAATTAATAAATACATTGAAAAAGTCCAAGGGGTCATTCATTAAAATGTGAATTTGCCTAGCATAGTGACTTTGTATCTATTCACTTCACTACTATCAGGAAGAAGCAAATTCACTTCTTCTTATTCATGGAATAGTGGACAGCAACAGATGCGGTCGCATGCGTAGTGCGGCATAGTCAGTCGCACAATAGTAGGATAAGAAGTCATGCAGAGTGAGAAAAATTTCTCCAGTGTAGGGCAGTGATGTCTGTCTCATCATTATATCCCACTAACTGTATATAAGTGAAAAATACTTATTTTTATGTCACCTTGTGCCTAGTTCATGTTTAGTAGTAGACTAATTTATTTGCAGTCACTATTGTTAATTTTGAATGAATAGTCACTTTACTCCACCCCGGAGCCCTGCCATCAACCCCTCTCATGCTGTCTTAATTCATTACAGTCAAATATAAATTAAAAACATCTGTGTCTATGTTCACTGATGTCTTTAAAAAAAAAAAAACTTTCATTAAAGAGACAAGTCTAAGGTGGGATTCATTAAAATCTGAATCCTCCTGATTGTATTTGATCTGCTAAAATTTACCATGAACAAAATGTGCCTATTGATAACAGAGCATAGTATTGGCAAAGTTGCCATTGGCAAACTTCTGTTACAATATTTGGAGTCGGGAAGGAATTTTTTCCCTAATATGAGGATAATTGGCTCTTGCCTCAAGGGTTTTTTGCCTTCCTCTGAATCAACATTGCAGAAAAATAGGCTGAACTGGATGGACTTGTGTCTTTTTTCAGCCTCATAAACTGTGTCACTATGTTATAGTGAATTACATTACATCAAACTGAAAAGTTAGCTTCAGTAAATAAAGTGGGGTATAGTGTGGCCACTTAAAGCCAAATACTAAACAAAGCAGCAGCAAATAAGTTAAAAAGCCAAACCAGCAACAAAGTACTCAAAAAGCCAAAACCAGCACAACATCAAACATAATAAACTTCCAGTAACCCTCATCCCAATACTTTCTAAAAATTATGATTACAAAATATGTTCATATAGACTCTATACCCAAATTCTGTGTGCCACAAATGGGCATGAGGTAGAGAGGAATGTTTTAAAGTAAAGGGGGTCAAGACTGGTCCTCAACAATCATTGAGACAGGATTAAAACCCTGAGGCGGTAATTCAGCAAGGTGCGAACTCACCTTGCGATGCTTTGATTTACCTCGCTAAAATGGTTACGCGCTGTCTTCTCTCCTACATGCGCACATCAGCGCGCGCTTTAAACATAATCCAGTCTCGCAAGGCAACTCGAGTGGTCGCGAGAAGACTGGAATACCTTTAAAGCATGCGCTGATGTGCGCGTGTAGGAGAGAAGCCAGCGCGTAACCATTTTAGCAAGGTGAATTGATGCATCGCAAGGTGAGTTTGCACCTTGCTGAATTACCCCCAAAGTAGATAAACCCCTTCCTTGTCAACCAACTCCTTGGTTGTATTGAGGTGGAATCGGCCTAAAATTACAAAATTCGGTTAATGTGCTAACTTTTATATTGTAAAGGTTCTCTTTGGATCTGAGATGGGTAATGAATTAATTAAAGCGCAGGTTCCTTGTTGGAGCACCGTGCAGTCTCCCAAACATATATCGAAATAAAGGAAAAGAAGAACCACACACAGGCAGCTGTGCTGCAACCCTTTATTGGATGAAGGTATAAACACAACATGTTTTGGGTCTTACACCCTTTATCAAGGGCATAAGGGCGTATCTTTTGATAAAGGGCGTAAGACAAGAAACATGTTGTGTTTTACCTTCACCCTATAAAGGGTTGCAGCACAGCTGAATGTGCTAACTTTCCCTATCTAAGAGCTCCTAAATAGTCTTGCAGTAAGGCTAGGTTCTTACTAGCGTATTATATGCAGCGCATATTACGTTAATGTAAAAAAAAAAAATATGGCTCAATGCAAGCTTATAGTGCTCTGGATAAACTAGCATATGATGTGCATACGCTGGGTCCAGAACACTGTGTGTCGCATTTTGGCTGGCGTATGATACGCCGCACCCAAAATGCAACCACACAGGAAGTAATGTGAACGCCGATGGAGCATTCACACTGTCGCTGGTAAAAACAAAGGAAAAATATGCTCATTGTATTTTTATTTATTTTTTCACACTAGCATATCATGTGCTGTGCATCATACGCTAGTGTGAACCTAGCCTAAGTGTCCTTAAATAAAATCTACATGCTCCTCCCTCTCCAAATACCCCCTCTCCCTTCTTGCATGTATGACTTGAGTTAATCTTATTTTCCTCTTTAGTATTCTTGTACTTTAATATGCACTCAGAATAGTGTCACGTAACAGATGCAATTTCGTCACATCATATAGAAATACATTCTTAATATTCAGTATTGACAAAGAGCATATCTTTTTAAATTTCTACTGCTTTAGGGAAACCTCAATTAACTCCTCAGTGTGAGAAGTACTAGTATATAATGTATGAACCTGAGGAGAGTATTCCAATTACAGCCTATAGTAGTGTGACAACAGACCTTTTGTTAGAGCCTACTTTCTGTATTTATTGTAGTTATATTGCATACAGATGATCTGCTGGGTGTGAGAGTAACTAAATTTAGAATCAATTTCTATATTATTTCTTGCATAATCTACATGTTCTCTTGTCTTTCTTTAGGTGTTATTGCTGTCACAATATTTATTATTTTCTGCATTGTGGCAATAATGATCAAAATCCTTTACCGACAAAAAGAAACCCATAAAAAAAATCAGCCGAAGGATAGAGAATATCCGGGCAATATGGAGAATTCCTTCAGGAATGAGATGGACTTGCACAGCGCAATGAGCGAGTGTAAAAAGGAATATTTTATCTGAAAGACTTTTTTTAACTGAACTTTATGGTGTTTCCTCTGGAACAAAATAAATCCAGCTCAGTAGTATGTGCCTCCTTCTCCACAAACTCTGAAATTAGTCTTTTTTACAATGAACGAGTCTTCTTTTGTCTTAGACAATTTCGATTCACAAACTGGCATGGTTTTGATTTCTAAGGTTTCACTTTAATCATTTTTAAACATTGTCAATGTGCAAACCATTTCTTTTAAGATCATTCAGCCCCATCAGTGTTTTTCACTGTACATTTTACATAAAAATGGATGTATTATTTGATAATCAACAATTTGCTTGAATGATGTCTTTAATAATTATAGCAACAAAATTAACTTGACATTATTAATGGATCCAAAATAATTCCAACATTTTCTAAAATATTTTGGGAGCTTTCTTATGAATGGTAACTGGCGGATATTACATCATAAATACATTTGGATATATCAGAATCTAATAGTTTAAACTACCCTAACAAACATATTTTCAAATGTATTTTATTTTATAGGTATGAATTATAAATGTAATATTTGTATGAATTTTGTCGTCTACATGTACACAATAATAGAGAAGATAGTATTAGACGTGAGCAAACAGAATCTCACATATTATATTGTAGAATAATCTCGATTCCCAAAAAAACGTATTTGCAAAAAACTGAATTCAGAACACCTTATTTGCAGCAAAATGTTCACATTCCTAAACAAAGAACATGATTTGCAAGACATTCATTTCTTTATTTGCCAGGGTTTACAAATCACGTTTTTACATGTCATTTTTGAGTAATTCATTTGCAATTGAGGAACTTTTTATTTTCAAAATAAAATGTTTTAAAATCAAGTGAAGAATGTGGTTGCTAAAATATTTTAAAGCCACGCAGGATCTAGGAATCTGTTATGTCATGATACTCTCTTCTCTGCAAACTGAGAAATCAGCAAATGTAAATTCAAGAACTTCATAAAGCAAATTGTAATTAAAGTCAAACCATAACATCACCAATATAGTTATTTTAGTGTATACAGTTACTGTATATAGTGGTTGCTTCATGTTTGGTTTTGCTGAGATACAATTCCTGAATTATGGATAATTCCTGAGATAATTGCACAGTTAAATAGAACTGAAAAATGGAATCAATAATAATGCTGAAACTGGTTGTTTCAAATCAAATTTGCAATAGTTAAGATGAAAAGTAATGGGGATAGTAGACAGTGCTTGGCACCAGCTCTGCGCCTTTTTTAAATGTAAGTCTTTGATGTGATGTGAGAACTGTATGCTCCAACTGTCTGTTCCACCTCCATATGACAATCACTCAAACCTATGACTCATTGCTCCCTTTGATTCATGTATCTTCAGTTTTAACCAGACAGCAAAATACACGTGTATATGAAAAGATGTTCTGATACACTGGGAGGAATCCAATGACAATGAGAACTTGCATATTAGTAGTGCAATACAAGTCAATCTGTTGGTCATCGCCCCTATATTGCTTAAATAGTCATGTTGTAGATTTGTATTCTTCTTATGTTATCTTAGTCATAGAAGACATGGGCAGCATTAGTAGAATAGGCATATCTCCTAAAATTTTTCTGAAATAAAAGTAATACATCATAGATGGATATTGGCAGTTAGACGGACAGTCAAGAGGCAGGTAGATGTCCCTAGATATAATGGGTCACATGACATAAAGCTTACTGTTAATAGGCCAAAATGGACCAACCTTCTTAGAATCTCATCTCTGGTAGGTGGGTGCCAATAAAGAATACTCCAAAAACTCCAGCAAACTGAGAGAGTGTCTCTGGCACATTGACTTCCCTTGTACCCTGGCAGTAATGCCTAAAAATACCCACAGCCATTGTTTTATTCAAGCAGAAGGTAATTTTGAATGGGAAAAATACAGAGTATTGCTGCTTGTAGAAATATGTCATCCAAATCAATGTACTAAGGTCCTAAAATATTCTGCACTGCAAATAACACGAGCTATAAAAATGGTGTGGGAAAATGTAATTGTAATCAGACAGGTGTGGATATAGGTTTGGTAATCTAATTTATTTTGGATGCTTCAAAGAACAAACCAATTATTTTCAAAGTAAAGAAAATTAAGATAAAATCTGTTAGTATTTAGTAATGTTCAATAATATTGACTTTAATGGTTTAATATTTGCCTGGTAGTAAAGACAAGTGAAATGTCCATATTAGAATTAGTTTAATGGCGCACACTCCCTTTGTATTGTTCACTTTACTATTCCTCTGAATAATCCCTTTCTGGGTTTCATGTTAACCTAATAATGGAAGATGGGCAGTGCGGTGGTTCAGTGGTTAGCACTACTGCCTTGCAGTGCTGGGTTCAGTTCCACCCTGAACTTCATCTGCATGGAGTTTGTATGTTCTCCCCATATGGGCACTCCAGCTTCCTCCCACAATCTAAAATCATATGCATGTAAGACTGGATATGGAATTGCTGCAGGGAGTGAAGTGAATGAGGAACCTCTCTTAAACTGCTGCGTAATATAGTAGCGCTATATAAAAATTAACAAAAAAAAAAAAGGACCAGCTGCATCTTGTAGTTTGACTGATTAGAACATTACAGACATATTAGCTTCAATGGAATCTCTGCTCTCTCCATACCAAATACAATCAGTAAAGTCTTCTGTTACTGTTATTCAACTCTTTTGCTCTCGCCGAGACTGGAATCGCTTTAATGCGCTCGCTGATGTTCGCATGCAGGACATAAGTGAGCGCATAATACCATTTGCAAAGTGAGCCGAAGGCTTCAGAGCTCACTTCGCTGAATGGTGAATTCCCCTCTTAACATCACAGACTACTTGTTGTGGCCTATTTTAATATATAATATCTCCACAGGTGCTACCCACACAGAATGTGGTATAAAAGCTTCTCTGCTGTAATAAATCAATATCCATGTAAATTATTCATTTTATTTTTATTTTTCAAGCAAGAGAGATTCCCCTTGGTAAATAACGTTCCCCCACTGCAAAAGATAAAACCTCAAATCAAACCTATTTTAAGGCCACGAGAGAGATCCTGGCGGAAAATGATACTGTATCTCCTTTGTTTATATGGTAACTGTACATAGACAAACCTGTAGATAATGTATAATTAATAAAGAAAGCTTTTTGTATTATTACATGTGTAATAATATCAGAGACTCCTTGTATTTTATTGTCAGTCTGTTTTCATTCACTTTATTG
The DNA here is from genome assembly GCA_019650415.1 of Pipa parva. NCBI lineage: Eukaryota > Metazoa > Chordata > Amphibia > Anura > Pipidae > Pipa > Pipa parva. Next base: position 3,092 of record WMED01010569.1, on the reverse strand, counting down.
CACAGATTGTTTATTAGAGTGGAAGCAACAGCACTATTTACTTTTAAGATTTCAAAATTCAATAATATCCATAGACGCCAGTAAAACAGAGAGATGAGTGTTGAAAAATTCACTCTAATTATTTGTCTAGGCAACACAAAAGTAGTGATTTATAGATAAAGGTCATAAGAGCTGACTGATACTTTGCAATAACGAATTCAGGTATCGATATCTCTGTCTACCGCTTGTCTGTATGTAAGTTCAACTACTGGGCAGTGCGGTGGTTCAGTGCTTAGCACTGCTGCCTTGCACCTCCAGGTTCAATTCTACCCTGGACTTCATCTGCATGGAGTTTGTATATATTTGCATGGTTTTCCCCCGCGGACTCTGGTTTCCTCCCACAATTCATAAACATTCTACACAGGATAACTGCAGCCTAATTCAATTAGCCTTAGTCTGTGTGTGACTGAATAGACAAATTAGATTGTAAGCTACATGGGGCAGGGACTGAAGTGAATGACGAATCTCTGTAAAGCACTGGATAATATGTTAGTGCTATATAAATAACTGCAGGTCATCTATACTGGAACTTGCTGCAGGGTATGGTTACATTAAAATATGTTCTACCTTTTAATTGTTGTCCAGTTTTGTCCTAAACATATTATGCCACAGATGTAAAACCTGGATAATAAATTACACATGAAATTGTAGAAGATTGCCAAATCAAACCTAAAATATTAGTAGTTTGTTCTACAATAGATGTTCTGTGTCATTGACCAATTTTTAAATTATAAGACTGAAAGCAGCAGTGTTTATTAAAAAATATATTTCTAGAAGAGTGGTTAAGAATAATGAATAATTGTTTGAATTTAAACTGAAATGCCACTGTTTGATAAATTCCATGGGGAAGATCAATGAAACCAGACAGAAACAATGCTTAATAATTATTTGTGATCTTTAGGTTCACAGATAAATACTGTAGTATTATATACTGGGCACTGCACACTATAAAGGGGGTTATTCACTAAAGTCCAAATTGTTGCATATAGGTGCGAATTCGCCAGATAAAGACAGTCTCAATAGGCTGCTACTGTTGCAGTCACATCTTTATAATGAGAATATTGTCACAGTCGCAACCTTATTATGGGAAAATTGTTTCAATTTTAACAATAAAAAATTGTCCCAACTTTACAATGCGGAAATTGTAGCAGATTTGCTATGGGAATCCTCTGTTTGAGAATTCGAAAGTCAAATTCACACCTTAGTGAATAACCCCATTAGGAAAAAGCCTCAATAGGAACCGGTTGCAATAGTGATGTGTTTATTTACTAGCTAAAAAATTCAAATATTAATCTAGAATATGCGCTGATAGTGTTATCAACTTGACTCTATAAATATCTTAACTGAAGGCAAAGCAATGGTTAGAGGGACTAAGAGCCACTAAGACTTCCATGCCGCCATTACCTTAGCCAATGTTATTTGTTAAACATCATTTAAACCATCTTCATTGCCGCAGCATATTGGAACACAACAATCCTTCTCTTGCCATGGCAACCAAAATATTACAAAAATCCTCCTGAAAAAAAACTATAATAAGACATAATTTTATCAAGACTACTCTTGACTTCACCAGTCTGGCTAGGGAAACCTTCAGCATCATTGTTACTGTAACAATGCAGACAATAAGTGGGTGGATCCTCTGCACCACAGTGGAATTTGCGCTGGTTAATTCTGAGGTGCGGAGTATAAAGGGCTCCCAATCTTTACCCATAACCCCCTCAAGGGGGTGTAGCCTTTGCTACAAGGGAACCCCCAGGTCACAGTCCCACGTTAACCTCCCACTGGTGGTAGCTGACAGTCACAAAACTGGAAACCAGATACTGGAAACTTGAAGGCAGGATACCAACTGGATACAGGAAACTGAAGTGCAGGAGAGTTCAGCTGGGTTTATAAAACTGATCTAAATTGGAACTCAACTCAATCCAGAGTGGTTTGATAGCCTAGCAGATCTTTCGCTGTCTCCAAGCAAGTCAACCTGGGCTTGACGCCTTACAGTTACAAAATGGTAGACAGTTGAATCTGGGAATATGGTGTAATTTTATCTTGTGCTGATAAAGTTAAGTGTGTGCCAATTAGATATTCTTAATGTGAGAGTTATCTGTGCCTCAAAATTGTAAGTGGAATTTTATTATGGTCTCAAATTTTAGTGATGCAACACAATGTACAGATCATGGGGAAATCAGACTCAGAAAATAGAAATGGTTACATTTTAAGTGCTCGCAGCCATAACAAAAAAAACAACATTTTTGCAAAAAAATAAATTAATTAAACAAGCAATTAAGAATTCTGGGTGAAATCTGTAGATATTTCCTTTATGGCTTCTGGACTGAGAGAACTAGGCAGTCAGTTTGGAGGTACTGAATATCATGGTATTAGCACAGATAGAGGATTTAAGTGACAGAGACATGACTCTGTTGTGAAGACTTGTTTTGGTGTTGTTTCCTTATTTAGCAGTGTTAATTGTTTTTGTGCTTCTCTTACCACCAATGTCAACACATTTAGATGAATTAGAAGTCACAGAGCTTGTGCAGGTGCAGTAAATAGGACATAACGTGCTCAATATCTTATATTATAGTAACTCTAACTTTAGTTTAATAACTCTTATTGCACATTAACCACTTCATTAGTGGTTTAATTAGATGATAAAAGGAAAATAATATTTATATACAGTGAAGGAAATAATTATTTGATCCCTAGCTGATTTTGTAAATTTGCCCACTGACAAAGACATGAACTGTTTATAATTTTAAGGGTAGGTTAATTTTAACATTGAGTGATAGAATATCCAAAATAAAATCCAAAAAAATACATTGTATAAATCAGGGGTCTCAAACTCGCGGCCCGTGGGCCAACTCTGGCCCCCAGGATGCTAGTTTGCGGCCGCCGGTCCTACGCTACACCAGGCGTTTATTTTTGCCAGTTGAGCACTGGATCTGGCACAGAGGGAGTCCTGGCTAACTCCCTCCATGCAAATAGGAGGGCTCTTGTGACCCGATTGGTCACAGGAGCCAATAGGAACCCAGAAGTGCATGTGATCAGTGCTTCCGGGTTCC
>WMED01010568.1:0-15699 GCA_019650415.1 Pipa parva | reverse complement strand
CGAAGTGAGCCGTGAAGCGTTCGGCTCACTTTGCATATGGTATTATGCGCATGCTGATGTTCTGCACGTGGACATCAGCATGTGCATTAAAGGGATTCCCGTCTTGGTGAGGCAACTCTTTTGGTTTCGCCGAGACGGGAATCCCTTTAATGCGCATGCTGATGTCCGCGTGCAGGACATCAGCATACGCATACTACCATATGCGAAGTGAGCCAAACGCTTCGCGGCTCACTTCGCACTATGGTGAATTAGGGCCTAAGTATTGAACAGCACAAAATTTTTTGCAAATATGTAATTGAAAGAAAACGAGTCCAAAGAAATAAAAGTCCAAATGTAAACAAGTATTTCTATTTAGATTCTTCATGCAAAGCTTCTTCAACTTGTATAGATGGTATTGTGAATGGTAGTAGCTTGTGCTACCTGAAATAAGAAGTGCAAAAAAGAAAAAAACGCACTAATAGTGCATTAGGTGAGTGTTCTCTTCTTGTTTTAAACATGTAATTGTGCAGAAATACATGTGGAGTTTGGATTGAAAAACCCCCTTCCGTTTTATATAATTGTCACATGGCGTTTTTATCATATTCTGAGCTGGTTTGAGCAAGAAGTTTGTGGACTCTGCACCATAATTTGTATACAAGGCATATGTGTTTCATGTGCTCTGGTAAGAGCATAAATTGTGTCCTGGTGGATATTCACATTGAGGCCCTTATTCACAAATGTGCGAAGTGAGCCGCATAGTGTTCGACTCACTTCGCACATTGGGTTATGCGCGTGCCGATGTCCTGTGCGCGGACATCAGCATGCGCTTTAAAGGGATTCCCCTCCCGGCGAGAGCACTCGAGTCTCCTCGCCGGGAGGGGAATCCCTTTAATGCGCATGCTGATGTCCGCGTGCAGGACATCAGCATGCGCATAACACAATGTGCGAAGTGAATCGAACACTACGCGGCTCACTTCGCACATTTGTGAATAAGGGCCTGAGTGTATACTTTGGTGATCTCACAAATTTTTTCATTTCCTGTTTTGCACAGTGCATGTTTGTTCTGAGATTTTATCTCAATTACGTATATATTCTATTGAAGGCTTTGGGATCTATCCCTTAAAAAAATCTAATTTTACATCGTTTAATGCACTATTAGTGCATTTTTTTCTTTTTTGCGCTTCTTATTTCAGAGTGCAAATTTGTACTTTCTTGGTAAATAAACTCCATTTCTGTTTATACAGCCTGAATAACAGAATTATTATTGGGTTGCTTTAATTTATTACATATGTAACTCGCTTATTCTTCAGATACTAACCTCCATGATCCAAAGTTCACAAAGTGAATTCTCCTCAAATAAATATACATGTGTAACTTCTCCTTTTACATAGAAAATATACTTAGAATATTGTAGTTATACTGACACATAGCGATTTCAAATATTATATCAAAATGCTGTCATCTTTATATAGATCTTCTTAAAGGAGACAATGTCACCATAACACATTGTTTATTATTCTACATACTGGCAACAGTATGAATTATCATAAGAGCATTTTGTAGCATTTTTGGTATCGTCATCATTGAATGGCTGTGACAGGAGAAGTGGCATGAAAATACACAGCACCATTTCACAGTGTGAGAAATTTCATCACAGAAAACAACAATCTGCTGAAAATGTGGAGCTGCCGAGGTGCCCACATGTTGCAAATATATGCGTATAAGGCACAATCTGCACTTTGATACATTTCCTTCTTAATCTAAACATGCCTCCTAACTTTGGCACAATTCGGTTTCCAGCCCAATTCATTTTATTCATATTGTGCAGGGTTTAAAGGCCTTTCTAGACCAGTTGTATAAAAACCCTGCACAATATGAATAAAATGACTTGGGCTGGAAACTGAATTGTGCATGTTTAGATTAAGAAGGAAATGTATCAAAGTGCAAATTGTGCCTTATATGCATACAAAATCCCTATTTTTAAATTAAAAAAAACATGTTCTTTATCAAAGAGATGCTTCACTGAAGTGTTGTCAATTCAAACATCAGTGGTTATCTGCAATTAAACCTTTTATATTCTTACTTTGAGATAAGTACTCTCTGTCCCTGTAATATACTGTAGTCTTCTGCTCTGCAACTTTTATCTTTACAAAAACCACAAGTCAGAGTAAAATCCTATTTTTTATCAGCAAACCTTTTCTGAACCTGTAACCACCTTCCACGTATCAGAACAAAGGTTTTTAAACTTGTGTCCTCAGTCATCCCTGACTGGGTATATCTGTGTATCCCCTCTGTTTAAAAATCCAGACACCACAAGCACAGTGTCCTGAAAAACTACTAGATGGGAGATGTTATTTAGGAAGACAGTCCAATGTCATTGGAAAATCATAAGATCACATTATATAAACCTCACAGGAGCCTATTCAATATGACACCATCACAGATCATATATAATCATCCCTATGACTGCTGAAGTTTACTTAATCAACAATGAAAAAAAATTGAATTGGTCAAAGATTTCCTTTTCCTCAGATCCAGGATCGACCGCAGCGGCAAATCAGGGGCAGAAGAAGAATCGCACTTGTCCGCAGTACAGTGCAAGGAATGGCAAATATATAGAAGAGCAAAGTTATTAGCATTGCAACATGGATCCATATTGCCAATGCCGTTGTTTTCCAGATCTCCCAATATGCATGCAAAAACTGGACACTCAAGAAGGCAGATAGAAAAAAAATTGACTCCTTCGAATTATGGTGTTGGAGACGAATGATGCACATGCCAGGGTCACAAACAAGATGATCCTAAAACATGTCAAACCAAAAATATGGCTACAAGGTAAAATCACCAAGCAATGGATCTCATACTTTGGACACGTCATGTGAGCTAATTCTCTGGGAACAACATTAATGCTCAGCATAGCCAGTGGGACAAGAAGAGGACACCAAATAATACGCTGAATAGACACAACCAAGGCTGAGACAAATATGCCCATGAAAGAACTGAAGGAAGCAGTCATAGATAGGAAAGCATGGAGAACGATGATTCATAAAATGATGGAAAGATGGCCTTGACTGAACAGATAAATCATCATCATCAAAGTAACTGCTGCAGAAGGTTTTTTTTTTTTTTTATTGAGAGGGCAGTAAAGATTAGAAATCTACTTCCAAAGAGGTTGTTCTACTAGATTTAAAAGAACAGTAACATCAAAAATTCAAAATACATCCAATGCATTTACAGTTACTATATTTTCAATCTATGCTTCTGAAATGTCTAAATTGTATCTATAAAGATTGATACTTGGCTGTTTAGCTATAAGAATTGAACTTTTGGGCATATTTTTCTCAATATGTAGGATCTAAAGCACCATAGAAAACAATGGGATTGGGTGAGGTCTGTTAACAGCATGACTGTTATCAGTAAAGATAAAAACAGAGGTAAAACAATAAAATTCATGAATTCAAATATAACTTTTTTAAAAGTGCTGTATTTAAGTAACTGCCATGCTGATCAAAATTATAAATTTAATTTTTTTGATGTTATATTTAGCCAAAGCAGTTGTACTTTTGGTGTAAATATATAGTCCTTGGTATGCTCCCAAATTTTTGTCTAAGCCAGATTATAATCATAAACTAAGAACAATCACACAGAAAACAAAGCTATAAACAGTGTGCAGCCAGAGTACACACAGTTTTTGAAAAAAAAAAAACATCTGTAGTAATCATCTTTTATCATAGAAACACATGCCAAACAGAGGTTCTGCATAATACTTAAAAGATAGAGGCCTGATCCCAATCAAACACTATGAAGACACCACCTGAAGGTGATAGTGCTCAGAGATTGCTAAATTAGAAAAATATTAGTTTTGTCCATCCTTCTCTAACATAATCTCATATCCTAGCTGAAAACAACATACTGCTTTTTCAGGCTCTCTCATGTTTCTAAGCTGATGCTATTCAGATGGATCAATTCTAGTAACGTGCTCCAGGGCTGGTAAGAAATTAAGTTTTAAGTTGCGTTGCATGGCTGCATATTAAGCATATGTCCATAGTCCTGTACTGTAAGGGGTTTCACATCTATTACTAACTGGATGAGGTGGAAACAATAAACCAGTGATTCTTAAACTGGGAGGCAGACTTCACATTCAGTCATGAGTTTGTGACCACAAGTCTATGAAATGACATAATGAATGACTAAATATTATATGCGGTGACAATATTGTTTTTTTTGTTCACAGCATTTATTTTTATATAGCACAAAACTAATATTATGTTCACATAGAATAAACAATGCTCCTTGCCTAATAATATTTAATTCTGTGGTGTAAGGGCGTATAAGTCCTTTTCTGTAATAATCTGTTGATTAATACATCTCAGAGGCATTTTTATGACAATTGACTATTAATAATTTTTGAGGCTAATGTAAGGAATGTTAAAAAGCATTTTCATGATTCTCATCAGTAAGTACAAGTTGTGTGATTGACACCCAATTTTGGGGCTACTGCCATTTAGCTCGTGGTGTAGCTTTGCTATGATAATGACTGAAAACTCATGTTATAATAATGGGCGTGAGCCATGCGTCTGCTGTATGGGTTTTATGTATATCTGACAGATGAGACCTGGGAGTTTAAAGTAAGGAGAACTGAGACCCAGGTAAAAAGAGATCCAATGCACTAAATGATATAAGCCAATTGAATTTCCTTGATCTAAGGCACAGTGTACAGTAGACCAAAACTAAAGCAATTCTTACTTGACAGTCAACCTGAATTTCTAATAAGATATTCTGTCTCAGTTCTCTAAGACTTCCATACTGCTCAAAGATGAAAAGGCTGATAAAACTGTTGTACAGTAAGCCTACTGTATGCCTTTAACCATTTGCTTCTTGCAACTCATTTTATTTATATAAGTATTCCCTGTAAAAGGGGCAATCTTTTCACCCATCTAACTATTACTAAATACAATGAATTAAAGTGACAGGCTACCCAGTTCTGCTGTGTAACATTTATTCCAATATACCCAGGGTCCATGATAGCTACTAGTAAATTAGTGATAATGCCTCACATTTCTCCCACATCATCCAAGTTGACAGTTCATGTCCAAATGACACGACCATACTTTCCATCACACAACCTCAACTCTGTATTACGATGATTAATTATATGTAGTGTATCCTCACTCACAAATGTAAGGGCAAGGCAGTGCTGCTGGCTTTGTTACTAGGGGGAAGTGGTAAACTTGAGCACAAAATTAGTACTATGCCTCGCAGGTGTAAATTATAGCTTCATTTATTATATGCATTAAAATCACAGCACCTGCAGTGTGCTCGTTGTAATGGTAACTACCTCAGTAATTTGAATACTGTGCCAGTTACTTATTAATACCACTCCTCTTAGAATAGTAGTAGTTGGATTTTTTTTTTACAAATATTTTGGATGTTGAACAATATAACAACCTGTAAGTGTACATTACATTATTGTTGCATTTAACAAGACTGTTTCTCACTGCAGGTCCAGACTGGAGTACACGCTACAAACATGGCAATCATTTTTTACCCCATCTATTTTATGGACATCAGAAGATACACGCAGCCTTGTAGTATCCAGCGAACTTAGTCTTTGATGATTTTTTTTTTTTTGCATTTATTTAATTGATTATGGCACATGTTCTACATCCTGAAATAAGAGGATACAATCATAAATAATTTAGAACTTTCCGAGTCTATCTAAAAATTGTTCAGCTTTGAAGAAATGATTATACAATGTAGCTGAAAGCATTTTCCGTTCATATTCTTTTGGGGGCTTTTAATTATGAACAGGTTTTTACTCTCCCAACCAGGCCAGGAACACACCCTCAATATCCAGAAGAAGAAACACAGCTGGAAATATTCTTGGAGGACTTCAACATGCAACAAACATTGTTGATAAATTAGCTTTGCCATGGAGACCACAGATGCTCTCAGATATTAGATTACTGCAGTAAGGAATTGGTGTTCTTGCTCTGTTGTAAAGTATATTTAGGTGTACTACTGAGTGCAGGAGGCTATTATTGTGACCTACAACGAAAAGACAAATATCACAACAGCCATGTTAAAAATCAGTCTGTTCATTTAACACTTTGACGTTCAAACATTTTTTTCTACCTACATTGTAATAAACATTTTGGGATATAGGTCTGTGAGCCACTTCATTTCTTGACATGTGTGGTTCCAACTTCCACAGGCCACAGTACAGCAATGACATTATTAGACTTGTGGGTTCTAAGGTACTGTACCATGTCAAAATACTGCTAAAGCCTATAATGCTCGAATTAACTATTTCTACTATGTGAGTGCCACAATGTAACAACTATTTCCTTCTCTAAGCAGTGAAATGAGTACATACTACAGCCGCAAACATTGCCTTGTTTCCAGCAAATGCTGCCATAGTCCTGTGTACTGTATATAGACACAGTGCAGCTGCTGTCATCCTCTGGATCCAAAAGAAAGTATTTTACTTGCATCATTTACACTGATGTTACATTTATTATAAAGGAAAACCTGCACTGGAAATAATGTGTATAATTTATTGTCATCAATTTTCTGTATTACTTTTTTATAATAATCTTACAAAATTTACAGTAGTTGCTTCTTATGTTACGATACAACCTAGGGAATACACATTTCCTGCATAATGATGTCATGTTGTGCATCATCACATGACATACAGGCTGGGCATCACCAGCATTATGACATCACAACCAGCCAACATTGTATGATGCACACAATGATGATGTCACTACCGCACGATTGTGATTAGTTCTATAAGAACTAACTTGTAAGTGCAGTCATAAGCTTTAGTAACAGTGGAAACCAGTTTGTCACCATCATAGTTGCCTAGTTAGTTAGGTTGAAAGGAAACAAAACTGTCATGTTTAACTTAGAAAAATAAATAAATGAAATCATTTCAGTATGTCGCTACAGAGGGAGGTGACAATGCAATTGATAGCCTGCCAGGCACTGAGTAATCCAAAAAGTAAGTTTATGTTTAAACAATGCATTCTATTTAACTACCTCTTGCCAGACAGAATTAAAAGTTTGGAAAGTTGTTTATGCAGGTATAATCAACTGAATTTGGGTACATTTCTAATCTTCCTCTTCTACTAGATTGCTCCCATATGAAATCTGACAGTTGGTATCGCCTGCAGTGGGTTTGTAAAACAGTTATGTTCTACATCAAGGCTTTTACCTTCAGGTCTCAAATTCTAACCAAAGCTGACACACAGGACCTACAGGATATCTTACTGCTTAAAGTGCACCCGTCACCTCAAAACTCTAATACTAATATAGGTTCTACTAATGAAATAAACATTGTGTAAATATATATGTATTTACAAAAATGTACCTTTATACAGCGTTTCTCTCTGTCATCTTCCCTGTCAGCCTGACTTTTCTTTCCTAGGTTGGGTGAGTGGAGCTAAATGATTGACATTATAGCTCCTCCAATCAGATCCCTGCTAGATCATGATTTAAGGAATCCGATTGGAGGTGCTATAATGTCAATCATTATATAGCCCTGCCCACCCGACACTCTGGAAACAAAAAGCAGGCTGACAGGTAAGATGACAGAAAGAAATGTTATATCAAGGTACATTTTAAAAAAAATATATATATATTTACAAAAATGTATATTTCATTAGTAGAACCTAAATTATCATTAGTTTTGAGGTGGCAGATGCACTTTAAATGAGAAATATAGCTGCAGGTAACGGTTAGAGAAAATTAACATTGCTTGCTGGTAAAAACAGAGTGCGAATTGTGTGTGTAATTTGCCTTGAAGACCTCTCAGTGAACCAGATTCAATGATCCAATTATTTTTTGGTATCTATTGTTATTAGTGGTGATGGAGCCTACAATTCCCAATACCCAGTGCTGATCTCTACAAGTGCACAGCCCTTTATGGTTTTAGTTTCCAGCCACTAACTTTCCAGGCATAGACAGGCAAAGAGCTGGGGATACAGGGATTTATAAAATGAATAATATCAAACTATATCATTTATTAATATTTATAAAGCCAAATTTGGCATCAACCAGCAGAGGGAGAAAGATGACACAAAATAATGAAAATCAAGAATTCAACTTCAAGCTTAGAAAACCATAAAAATCCAACAAGACACTTTAGGCAACTACTTGTTTGGCCTAGATTATGATTCAGCCCTGCTGACCAGGTTCACTCATGGACCTCTCTCATTTTGTTTCTATTAGTGCAATCATTGTTAACCTCAGACATTCTTAGCATCTGTGGTCGATTTTATTTTTTCATTTTCTAAAAAGCAGTTTGGTCTAATTATATAAAGCAGCTTTCTAAGAACAGATAGGATCATTATTTCTTAGAATCAACTTCTCAGGCCCTGTAGTTTCACAAGTGGTTAACACTCTGTCCTACATACACTAAGTTAGATACTACAGAAGTTTACTTAAAATGTTGATGCAGGAGCGGGGCTTTTTTTTTTCTATCTTAAAATCTACAAACCGCTTAAAAAAAATCTTAAAGGAACACATCCAATAATGTGGCTATTTTACACACTTTATTCATTCACTTGTTCCTGAAAAGCAGTGAAGTCATTTTTTTACTTAAAAGAGTTCTAACATCTAAACAGGAAAAACTGCAGTGGAACCAGTCCTAAAAATTAAACAAAGGTTTATTTTAATTCCTGCAATCCCTTTTGGGAAAATGCTTAAGTATGGAGAATTTAAATGCATTTACTTGCATAATAAGACTTCCTATTATTTTCTACACCAGCAGCCACACAAGTAGTCACATGTTGATAATTTGATCCCTTTTCTCTGTATTCAGGAAAGACTTATGACATATACATAATATAATGCCATACTATTCTTTTTGGATCGAACTAGGACAACCAAATCTATCCCAAGGATGAGGCTTATACATTCTGGATACATGTCACAACAAATATGCACAATACATTATGTATACTATAGGGAAGTGTTGGATAATGTATACATTTCTCCTTTGCTTGCAACAGTAGTCTGCAGGTGGTACTGTTGTATAGCTGGCTAAAGAAAGCTTTAAATGTGACTATAGTAGTGATGCAGGTGAAAAGACCTTCTCGTAACTATTATTTTTAGGGGAGGAACAACATTACAACTTTTTTTTTATTTTAAGAATAAAGTGATAAAGGGAAAGTAGCACCAAGGAGCTTATTAATGGATGCTCAAAAAGGCAAACGTCATTAATCATCTATCTGCTTCATCTTTGCATTGTTTTTTTCTTTCAGTTACTAATGCCTCGCAAGATGTAAATTAATATAGCAGCACATTAACTCATTGTGACAAATCATTCATTTCATAGTCACCTCACTAGAACAAAAGGCAGGTAAGCTTTCACGCTTTTCAGGCACCCAACTCAAGGAATAACTCCATAGGGAATCCAGCAGACAGGATCTAGGAGGTTCTCTTCCTGGGTGCTCATCACTTCCATATGGAAAGTCCAGTGTCTAGACCATGGTAATTTCTACCATGAGGTCCTGTCTCTAAAACACAAGCCCTATTCTAGATGCCCAAATACATCAGGGTCACCTGGGTATACCATATCCATTGCTTTCTTTGCTTGGGCGAATGCTACCTTTCTAGCTAAAGCTATCAGTTCTTTCAAAGGCTTCCTAAGTCATCCTGACTGCTGATAAAGAAGCGACATCGATATCTCTATATCAGTAAAAATCAGTTGGTACCCCAATTTCGATAATATCGATATCGGTAAAAATTGTTCTATAGCACGATATCGATATTTTTTATTTTAATTTTAAAGTCTGTGGGGGTTATTCACTAAGGTGCAAATTCGACTGTCGAATTCTCGAACTGCGGATTCCCATAGCAAATCCGCGACAATTTGTCCATTGTAAAGTTGTGACAATTTTTTAAAGTTAAGATTGTGACAATTTTCCCATAATAAAGTCGCGACTGTGACAATATTACCGTTATAAAGATGCGACTGCGACAGTATCAGTCTATAGCTACTGTCTTCAGCTGGCGAATTCACACCTATATGCAACAATTCAGACTTTAGTAAATAACCCCCACTGTGCCTCACAGACATTAAAGGGTATATAAAGGCAGTAACAAAACAAGGGTTAAATTTGGATTAACCCTTAGTTTTTACCCTTTAAGTAATTGGCAGGCGTTATTTTTTGTTTAAATTCTCCTACCTTGTAATTTCAATTTGATTGTAGCATCACTGGATGCACAGGGTATAGTCACACGCACTCCACCTCTGTGCTGTTACCAGACTCTGTCATAGCAGAGGCAGTCGGAGTGAAAGGGACTGTGCATGGCTAGAGCTATCAGATCAATAGCCAAGTGGCTAGATAGCACTGACCATGCGCAGTCCGTTTAACTGCTGTGGATGGATCCAAGGCTGGGACTAGGCATGGACCGTCTCCTTGGGCACTTCTATATACTGTTGCCGGTTCCTATGGGACAGTCCCATTTTGTAGGCTCCGTCAGGCACATTTCAGTGTCACTGTCAAAGCAGTTTGATTTTAGCATGCCTAGCTGTGAGTTACAATGGGGAGGGGCATATATTGACTTGTTTCTGAGAATTGTTAAGGTATAATTTTTTCTGAAAGATCATATTTATAAAAATGTTTGTTTATACCTCTCCTTCCATATTATAGCAGATACTATACCACAAGAGTTCCCTTTAGATAAAATAGCTGAAGGGTTACCTGAACTATACAATATAAATTGTAGTCATGTAATGACCAAAAGCTAGAATTGAAATAAGGTTGTATCTTTTGGATTACCGTATGTATTTTTTTTTAAATATCTACCAACAGAAAAGGTATTGGCCTCCCATGAAAACGAAATTCCAATCACAAAATATGTCACTATGTAAATACATTATACAAGAATTGAAATGATTGTAATAAACTATTTTACTGCCCATTCTCAGTAGATAAGGTGTGGCTAACATTAGTCGGTCAGATTACAATTTCTATGGTACATTTTTAATCACTCTTCTACGTGAAGTGATTTAGCTTTGTTTCTTGATGTTCTACATCGTTGCTACATGATGGGCCTTTCGGAGTTGCTGTTGATGTTCAGTGACCTATTGAATTTTTGCGTGTATTTGCAGCTTCATCCATAAAGAGTGTCAAAACTATGTCTAGCGTCGACTTTCCTTGGCAAGGAAACAATAGACAGTAAGTATAGTGTGCAAAACAGTGGACAGTGTTGTTGAACAGAATTATTAGTTTGTTCAAAAAAGTTGGCCACTGATCATGTTGGTCAGAAGGGATTGCTCTGAGGATCTTAATTAGTGCTATGTATATTCTTTCACAAAGTGTTATTTAAAAAAAAAAAAAAAAAAAAAAAAAAAAATATACATCAGTTGCCTAAGGTCTCTAGCTTTGAAAGCTCCACAAAAGATCAAGATTTTTTTTTTTCTCTTAACTGATACTCCCCACAGCGATTCCTAAAGAGCAAAGCAATACAAACCTTAAGGAAATAACCACAAATCGTAAAACTTTTCATCTCTCACATTTTGGGGACAGGTCAGTTTCTTACTGTCTTTATCATGCCTGGATTTAGGATAAGCCCTTTCCTTCATCACTATAAATCACAATAAATAAAGTAGCAAACTTAGGAGTCTTTCAAAAGGACACTTGGCTGACTTCACATTTAGGCCCTTATTCACCAATGTGCGAAGTGAGCTGCGAAGTGAGTCGCTCACTTCGCACATTGGTGAATAAGGGCCTCAATCCATACTTGACAAGTTGGTCTACTTCCCCCAAGTGGTGGTGATGATGTTTCTGGTATGTCTTCATACAATAGCACAATTTAAAAATAACACAGGATTTGTGAAGGCTATCTGATGTTAGAAGAATGCAGTTCTCTCTCTTGGGGGTCGATTAGGGATCTTTGGCTTATGGAAATGTTTTGACACATCTTGATAAGAGTAAAAATAAAGAAGATTGCTATAGTACCAAAATGAGTAGTACAGAATTAATTACGTGTGAAATGTAACATTGTATTATATATTTTAAAATTTTGACCCATTGAGTGGAGAATAATTTACAAAGAGACTTGCATGTTTCTAACACATTGTCAGTAACCATCTGGCTTATATTTTTGATTTATGATTAAAAGGTCAACCGTGTAGAAGATAATGATAATTACCTGGGAAACTCTGACCAATGGTAGGCAATGAGAAGCTACAAATATGTGGATTGGCCACTTCCCCTTGACTGAATATACAGGTTTTACTGGCATTGGAGGGACTTAATTAGTTCCTGGTTACGGACCTTAAATTTCATTTTAATCGAGCTTTTCAATTAATCCTAGTCTGTACCATGCCTCTGGTTCCCATTTTAGTTTAAACTGTTTAATTATACCATAGTATTCATTTCAAACAGAACATTGAAGGATGTTTACGAGAGTTTAGAAATTTACTTTGTTTGGAAGGACAACTGCACATTGCTGCACGCAATATTACACAAAAAAAAAAAAAAATTAATGTGCATTTAAAGAGAATTAAGTCAAGCTAACAATTACATATCTCCAGTCATCATCTTTAACTAATAAAATGATAAATATGAAATATGGCGTTTAGCTGTGATGAAACTCCATACAAGTGTGCTTCTTAGGTATGTTTATTAGGTGTTCCTTATTCAAGGACGTTTATGCTTTTAATACTTGACAAATAGCTTAGTTGAGACCTTACAAAATGAAATACATTATACAATTTCAATACAAATATATCCATATTTTACTACAAATTATTGTTGGCAAATGTAACATTTAAATTGAATTACAAATATAGTATTAAAAATACAATCTCTGCTGATTAGTGTCCAGGTTGAGAGCTGAAGTTTAGGATAAAAGGCAATTATCAAAGAGGTCAGGTAGGATTGCCAACTCCAGTCCATCACACAATTGACTTAATGTCCATTATATTTAAAATGTCAAGTGACCAACAGAAAATCAGCCCTACTTGGACATTCATCCTAATAGTTTATAAATTATTCAACATGATAAACAAATGAGTTGCCACTTAGCGTTCAAAGACGTTCAGTAGATGATTAGGTCCATCAAAGGTTTACTTCCTTTTTCACATGCTGACAAAGCTATAAGACAAGACTTTTCATGTTTTAAACATTTGTGGTTATTAAATCCAAAGCAAGTTAAAATATGCAGTAACACATATCAAGGAGAAGGTATCAACCAGGGCAAAGACCGCCCAGGCTAGCAACCAGTTTACTTGGAAACTTTCTAACAGAGTATAATCTGAAATCTAGAACTCTTATAGCATAGTAACCTATTAATTCTCTGCCTCCCAACATACTGCATATATATTTCAAATAATAATAATAATAATGGTCCTTAATAATGTGCTTATACAACCAACTAGATGGAGTAAATAATCAATAATCCAGTATGCACAGAGGAGAGACATGATAGTTCATCTACTTTGTCGATCCATAAAGACTGAGCCATCAATAAAGCCCAAGGAGCTGTCCTTTAAATGAGTAAAGCAAATGAGACTGTGGGCTGCCTGTCCTTGGGAATTTGTCCCCATACCCTGGGATCTAGGTGAAATCGTGAGTTCCTAGGGATAGATATATTGATGTACATCAATCATACATATAAATAATGCATTTAGAAAAAATTGGGAGCCCCATTAACATCCCAATCAAATAGAAAGGGCCTTCTCTATATTACTGCTACATATAAAAAAAATTCTATGCTTTGTTTCTCTTTCAATATTTTGAATAATAAACAGAGTAAAGTAACAGGGTATTTTCCACAAGGACCAACTCAGCAGGAAACAGGAATGGTATTGTTCTATTGAGACATATAAAGGATCATAGTAACTCCCAGTCATATGTTTAAAAGCAAAAATGCAAAGAAAGGAATACTGGAATAGCCAAGAGATGTTCAGACATCATTGGTTTTATCTGTGCCTTCTTTAAAGGGGTTCCCCAGCTTCCGTACATGAATTATCCACACAAATACTGTTCACATTTAACAACATCATGAAAGTTAACATTATTTCTCATTTCTGCTTGGTGGCTGGTTACTGCAGCCAATTCAGTCACTGGCTAAGCATAGCAAACAAATGTGTGACCAATCCTATGTGTCCCCTTTCACACCATACGACATGCTACATAAAGGAAACATCATTGTCTTGTGTTGTGCATTGATTCAGTAAGAACTGAAAAATATCGGGGCCTGTTTGTGGTCTCTGTTATAAGATGCCCACTTAGTAAGGATTGGCTGAAAACTGTTTAGGCAAAGGCCAGGACCACACTAGTCATTTTGTATTGGAGCTGGAAACATAGTATTTATTGGCTCATGTGGGATAATTCACACACACCATTAACTATAATGACCCTGCTTAAAAACAACTCCACTACAAAACAGCCAGTGTCTTAGGATGCAATTTCTAAAGCTCGAGAACATCTAATTCGACCTTCTCGAGTTTTATCGATGTAACAAAAGGGTGCCCGATCGAAAAATATCAATTGATTTTACGTTTCGATCATATTTTTTTATTAGTAGTATGGCTACGTTTACATTAGTAATATGGCTACCTTTCCATCAAAAATTCTGATCGAAAAATTCAAATTGATCGAAAAGTTTCGATTGATATTTTCGATCAGAATTTTTGATGGAAAGGTAGCCATATTACCAATGTAAACGTAGCCATACTACTAATGTAATGTTTTGCTAAAAAAAATATAATCGAAACGTAAAATCAATTGATATTTTTCGATCGGGCACCCTTTTGTTACATCGATAAAACTCGAGAAGGTCGAATTCGACTTTCTCGAGCTTTAGAAATTTCACCCCAAGACGCTGGCTGTTTTGTTGTTTGATATTTCGCCCTTAGTGTGTTGGCCATACCCACAGCAATCAGCTATTTTATAAAAAAAAAAAAAAATACATGGAGAGTCAAACTGGCAACTACACTTGATTATTCTGAAGTTTTCAGGTAAGGCGGGAAAACCCCTATAAGTGGCTTTAATAGCTGCAGTGTCAAGAGGCTGTTAGAATTAAACTAAGGCCTATACTTATGCCCCAAGAGACAAATGTAATTAAATGAAACAAAGAGTGGGAATTTCGATTGTAGAATTCAATCATTAACAGATATACCACTAGATCAGTGGTTCTCAACCTTCATAATGCCAAGACCCCCACAAAGATGTCATCACAACGGGCGTATCTGCACGGGGGCGGACCCACCTGGAGACGGACAGAGGAGTAGTGTTTTCTGATGGTCTTAGACAACCCCTGTGAAAGGGTCATTCAACCCCCGAGGGGGTCGCAACCCACAGGTTGAGAACCGCTACACTAGATAATCTACCTTCTGGGCACAATTACAATAGACTTCTCACTTCATTCTTCTAATGGCAGTGTAAAAATAACTGTGTGATAAAGAGGAAATATTGATATACAAAAGGGATATAAATAAAAAAATATAAATATTTAACAGTTATTGATCGACACCTCCCATTAATCTCAGTAAAAGATGAAGGCTAAAGAGAAAGAAAAATATTGCAGTAAAGAAAGGTGCAGATCTTTACAAGGAGTATCTACTGGCCTGACCAGTATAATGCTATGGCAAAAACAACTCTAATAATACTGATGTAACTAGAAAGTATAAATAGTCTAAGGGGGGAATTCACCAAGCTCTGAAGTGAGGTGCGTAGTGTTCGCCTCACTTTGGAA
>WMED01010567.1:0-15700 GCA_019650415.1 Pipa parva | reverse complement strand
TGTGCTGCCCCACATCCCCCTTCTCACACTGTACTTCCCCCACAACCCCCTTCCACACTGTGCTGCCCCCACAACCCTCTTCCCACATGATGCCCTCTCCTTCTTAGTCCCTACCCACTGAAGAAGGGGGGGGCTATCTTAGCACTGTCACCCTCCTTCACTTACCTCCCTCCTCTGTGCCTGGCTGTCTCTGAAGTACAGCTAATCGGGTGCTCCTCTTTCTCCAGTAATGATTCAACTTCCTGCCGCTCACAGGAAGTTAAATCATTGCCTGGATGAGGGACGCTGTAGAGACAGCCGGGCCACAGAGGAGGCAGCTGCTTACCCTGCCTACCCCTTGGCCCGGCACTGCGGGCCGGATACCTATGCCTCGCGGGCTGGATATGGTCCGCGGGCTGTAGGTTGGGCTCCGCTGCTTTACAGCATTCTTTGTGAGCCCATTTTTGTTCATAAAATAACATATTCAATAAGACCGCCTACACAGCGACCCCAGGAAGTCAACAAGTGAATATTCCTGTCAAAGTTACTACTCTGCTTTTTCTACAACTACGCATTGATTATAATCCACTCCTGCAGCTGCGTTGTTACTGACTGCCTAAAAGAAATCAAAAAGCTCACATAGTATTGTGCCTCCTGGCCCCACATCCCCACTTTCATTTTGAATTGCAGTAGAACTTTTTGTTTACAATTTATAATTAGGAACTCTGCAAGGGTTCTAGATGTTCACAACCATTCAGAAAAATTTGGTGAACTGCGTTATGAACGAGACCACTCATTACTGTAAATGTAAGCATTCAATTGGTTTCCAACCCTGCGTTTTTCCTAGAATTAATAATTGACTGCCAATGCTTCAGTTAATAGATGCACACTAATATACAGTATAAGGGGCACCAATTATGCCTACTGGGGTATCTTGAACTCAAGATAATTTTATTATGATCAGTATGATTTCCCCTACATTTAATAAATAACCCATTAACTCATACTTTCAAAGAATGTAAAACAAGTCTTTTTAACAAATGAATGGATAGCTATAGCAGCCCTTAAAATGCTTACAAAATCTAGGACATGTTTTGTCTGCATGATCTGTATCTCTAGTAAGGAGATCTGATTGAACAGAATGACTAGAAAATTTACTGTATCACTTGTAATTCCTTCATGGAATACTTTATTAGGATCATCACGGTGTGTTGTATCAGATAATATATAAATATAGTTTCTTTATTTTTTTTAATTAAAAATCAAATATTTTCTTTTTTTTAATATTTTCTTGCAAATACTGTAAGCGAGTCACATCTCTGTACTATTTATAATATATGATTATTGCCTTCAGCAGCTTGTAAGTGGGCTGGGAAATAAAAGGTATTAATGCATAAATAAACAAAATTGTAGTGACTGTCTATTTTTAAAGCTATTTTACCTCACTTAGCCTATATATCTTTAAATGTGCGTTATGTTTTACAAAATCGATGTTTTACAAGGTTAAATATTTCATTAAGAATAAATAAACAATACTGTAGAACATTCTCGCCTGATCTTTTAGAATAAATTTTATACATATAAAAAGATGTGATTCGATCCACTTTGCACACAGAAAGAAATGTTCATTTGTGCCCTTTTTTCAAATACTATTTTTATAAAACATTTCATTTGTCAGAAACAACAAAAACAACACAATGTGTGCCTGAAGCAGCGCCGCTGTGGTAAATCAATAATTTAAATTATAGTATCCAAACAATTTTGTCCAAGCAATTGTGTGCCGCCTCCTCTTTCGGGAGTCCGCTCCTTCCTCCCCTGTAGACAAGAATGATTCAGCAAAATCTAGAAGTGAGGAAGCGCACAAAAATGCACCACATAGTGCCTTAAATGTTACAAATGATACATAGTGATAGTGACCCAAACGTACCGATCGGTATTAGTAACCGATGTGATGAACAATGAATAATCCACCAAAATTGTGTAACACTGCACACAAAACTATTGCTTTTATATGCGCTCACCAAAACGAAATCTCAAACAGGCACATACACAGCAAAACTCGGGTATGGCTTTTCTTGTCTCATACGCACATCTTTTGACCAAACTGCTGAACTTCAGAATGATGATGTAACCTCATGCAACTTTATACTAATTTGCTGGCTCCAAATCGCCCCCACAAATGTAACCGGCAAGTGATATGGCTTAATAATGCTTTTAATGTGGGTGTAAACAATCGATCCTCACTATCTTGATACAGGTATAACGATCGTAAAAACGTACCAATATTCTAAATCACTGATTAGGGAACAGTTCAATAAATTGTTCAAAATAAATATAAAGTAACCAGGCATACATACAGGTCCAACTCGACGCGTTTCGCTAACATACTGAATTTAAACGCTGAACATCAGAGGACAGAGAAACAACTCCTGAGGAAGCGATTGTAGTGAAACGTGTCGAGTTGGACCTGTATGTATGCCTGGTTACTTTATATTTATTTTGAACAATTTATTGGACTGTTCCCTAATCAGTGATTTAGAATATTGGTACGTTTTTATGATCGTTATACCTGTATCAAGATAGTGAGGATTGATTGTTTACACCCACATTAAAAGCATTATTGAGCCATATCACTTGCCGGTTACATTTGTGGGGGCGATTTGGAGCCAACAAATTTGTGGAAAGTCGCATGAGGTTACATCATCATTCTGAAGTTCAGCAGTTTGGTCAAAAGATGTGCGTATGAGACGAGAAAAGCCATACCCGAGTTCTGCTGTGTATGTGCCTGTTTGAGATTTCGTTTTGGTGAGCGCATATAAAAGCAATAGTTTTGTGTGCAGTGTTACACAATTTTGGTGGATTATTCATTGTTCATCACATCGGTTACTAATACTGATCGGCACGTTTGGGTCACTATCACTATGTATCATTTGTAACATTTAAGGCACTATGTGGTGCATTTTTGTGCGCTTCCTCACTTCTAGATTTTGCTGAATCATTTCATTTGTCAGATTTTATTTTTAACTCATTCCAATTAAAAATCAACGTAACTCAATTGGTCATTGTCACAACTTTTCAGTTTAATTAGGTCAGATCATTATTCTTTGCAGTCATCCGTGCAAACTAGAAAATTAATGAAACAAAACCATCCAACCATTTCCTTAATTTGGAAACTCCCAAAGTTTGAATTGTTTTCTAAATGTACGGTAAGCTTCAGGATGCAGGGTTGTATGAAATGGGTTTCTGGAAAGCATATTTTCACCTGGTGTTTTTGGTTGAAAGCTTACTGTGCGTGCATAACTCTTTCCTTCTAGGTTAACTGGGTCTCTCACAGCTGTAGGTTATGAATTCACAATTAACATGTGAATGTAAATACAGTAGATTTACTTTTCAGAAAACTGCCATATCTATAAAAAAATAAGTGTACTTTTTAGTCCAGTGAATTATTGCATCTTATTTTTAAATAATGTGTAGAATGAAAAATTGCAGGTGCAGAAAAGACAACCAAATTATTAAGCAAGTAGGTCTTGTTTTAATGTAAAATCTATTATTTAAAGATGCCTATGAAATATACACTTTAGGATATTTGTTTTAGCATTCTGACACAAAAAGAGAACAGGACTCAGGGGAAGGAATATTTCACATAGCACCAAGGTTCCTTCACATAAATATTTTAAGAAGGTCTCAATTAAATGATACATTACCATCATTAATCACGTTCTTATTTTTTTTTTCTCTAAGTTAAAAAGAATGGGGAGTTGAACATTATTTCTCAATAATTTCCTAGGTAGATAGGATTGCATGAAGGTAAATTATTCATTTGAGGAGTGATAAAGAGCTTCTACGAGGTGGGAGGTACACTAATGTGAAACTAGAAAGGAAACACCTGTAGCTCCAGAGCAAAAAAATACATAAATTAGAAGAAGACACATGCTGATTATAAAATCAGTGAATTTGCTATTGTTAATGCATTCCATAAATCAAATGAAACCCAAAACCTTCATTGACAGCACAATACATAGAAAAAAGCATATTCATTCCAGTTTGAATGATCTTAGTAGTAGTATATGCTAGTTTGAGCTGTTAACTGTTGAGTACTGACCCTTGGGCATTTAATTGGTTAGTCTTTTTAGTCCATCAGTCTTTCAGAGACAATGAGGGATCTGAACACTGGAAATATTCTCATTGCTGAGCAGGTACAGTATCCAAGGCAATGACCTACTAAGGCTCTGGAAACATATGTGACCAAAACACACATGTTAGTATTACTATTGCACATACCCAATTGTGTGTTGGATTTATTACACAGTATTATAGTATTATCATGTCCCTTAACAAAACACACAAGTATACTGTATGTGTGTGTACATATATTCAACAGATGCAAAAAAAATGAGTATTGCAGTATTTGGTGACACCTTTTTTATTGGACAAACAGTCTTTATAAATAAACAAGCTTTTTGGAGGTTTATTCTTCCATTTTCATCAGGTTTTTGTCTTGAACCTGATGAAAGAAGGAGAAAAACCTTCTGTAAGCTTGTTTATTTAAAGACTGTTAGTCCAGTAAAAAGGTATCGCCAAATACTGCAATACTCATTTTTATATATAGATAGAGATGGAGTTATATGTAGAGAGTACTTTTCATATACAGTATGTATATCAGGTTAACAAGTGTAAGAATTATGGATAAATTCCCTCCCAGCAGAATGTTAAGGTATCAGGACCCAGTAACACTATACTCCTTATAATCATTCTACTTCTAGGTATCTCACCACAGCTGTAACCTCTATTGGTACATTCCTGACGTTAAAGGAGAACTAAAGTGAGAAAATAAAAAACAGTTAAAATACTTACCTTATACAGAACCGGTTGATTACAGTCACAGCATGAGCTGTGCTGTAATTAGCCGGCTCCCGTTGCTTCCCCCGACACTTCTTCACAGCACTGGTTGACTGGCAGCCATAGCCGCAGCTCCTCCCACCCTGTTTCACCAAGGGTGTTTCAGGGTTTAAACATCATCATGTTCATTGCGGGGGCCAATGAGAACGCTACCCGCAATGAGCGTGATGATGTATGAGACCGAGGAAGGAGAAGGAGCTGTGTGTTGGCTTCTGTATCAGCCAGCACGCTGTGCAGGAAGCTCTGGGGGAAGCATCAGGAGCCGACTAATTACTGCACAGCTCATGCTGTGACGATAATGAACCGGTTCAGTATAAGGTAAGTATTTTAACTGTTGTTTTTTATTTTCTCACTTTAGGTCTCCTTTAAGTGTAACTGCCCTAAAACTGAAGATAGCCAAATTCTAATTAGCAAGCTTCCTTGGAAGGATAAGTATTTTGTGGTCAACAAACATACATTTTCCTTTTCCATATGCATAATCTTACATTAACTGTGAGACTTTTAAAAAATTAAGATTTTGACCTTTTTGAGTTTTTTTTTCTATATAAAAATGGATGTTATTGATTGATATTTTTTGATCAATTTTTTCCATTCAAAACATTTCGATTGATATTTTTTGATCAAACACCTGTTTTTACATTGAAAAAACTTAAAAAGGTTGAAATCAACCTTTTTGAGTTTTGAAAATGTCACCCTTAGCAGTCTTAAACCTCATTGACCAAGCCTTTAATTTAACCACATCAATTTATAAGGGAATACTGTCCTTTTCTGTTATTGACTTTACATAGTTTACTAAAATCTGCAAAAAGAAAAAATCCTTGGCTGTATTATCCCAGAATAAGCCCTAAATTACTTTCTGTGCTTGTATTACCATTATGTATGACATATTGTCTGTGAGTATTGCATTAAGACAGGAAAGATGGCTCTTCACACATAGAATGAATGAATACAAAATTCACCCTACAGTAATTGTAAGCACAATATCAATCAGGATTTTAGGGATGCTTCAATAAATATAAGATTGGCTTTCATTTGTGTTTTTGGTTTAAATGGAGCTTTAAGATAATCATATCGAAAAAACAGTGTTCATAGTTATGTTAGTAAATACTGAGCAATTCAGTTTGAAAACAGAGTGAGATGTCAACAGCAATGTTATTTTTAGAAAATATATGTGCTGAATTTACTACAACAGAAATGTTTAAATTCTGTTTTTGTCTGTGTCGCTAAACAAATGTTATCAATTAGACACATTTATGCAATACTGTATGTCAAGAAGGTGGTTCTGCCTCATAATGTAGCAATGTGATAATCACCTTCTGTTGGAGGAGCAAAAGATTCAGGGGGTTATTCACTAAAGTCCGAATTATTGAATATGAGTATGGTGTGAGTTCACCAGCTAAAGACTGTCACAATAGGCTGCTACTGTTGCAGTCGTGTCTCTATAATGAGTATATTGTCGCAGTCGCATCTTTATAATGAGAATATTGTCACAGTCACAATTTTACTGTGAAAAATGGTCACAGTTGCAACTTTACAATAGGGAAATTGGCACAGTCGTGGATTTGCTATGGGAATCTGCTGTTTGACAGTCGAATTTGCACCTTAATGAATAACCTCAGTATTCTGAAAATCAGAGATCCACAGTTGGAGGCAAACCTGTATTTTGAAAGAATATAAATGCATTAAATAGGATGCTACAGTAAGCTAATATTATGAACACCATTTCAGTAATTAGGGCAGACATAGGGGAAAAAAAGCAGCAAATCAAATTCCTAACTATTTTATATAATTTATGTTGAAAGAGTTTTTAAAAAGTTAGCTGTAATTTCCAGAGCATTCTACATGTAAAAAAACATTCACAAACTTTTACTGACTTTGAAACCCATAACAACCAATCATGTGATTTGTTAAATGCAATACTTCCAACTGCATTAAATCAGTTAAAGATAATTAATTGGTTGCTCTGGGTTAAGTACTGGAGGAATGAAAATTCACCAGAGCTGCTGCCCACATACTTAATCAATAAAATGGATCATCAACCCTGTAACCTCTGTATGTTGTCTTGTTGTGACTTTTGACTCTGCTCTTTACTTCTCTAAACACTGCTGAAACCTGTTGATTTTTTCTTTGCATCAATGCCAAGATCTGCTCCTTTCTCTTCGCTTCACTGCTCATGCATGCTGTCTTCCTATTCTGCTTGGACTACTGTAATGTTCTTCTATCTGGCCTTCCAGCTTCCCACCTTTCCTCACACCAGTCTATTCTAAATTCAGGTGCCAGAATTCTCTCCCTTTATCCCTAGAGGAGACAGCCTCTCTCCAAATCTCTCTGCTCCTTGCCTCCCCATAAGCAAACAAATCATTTACAGTGTTCTTCTTTTGACATTTAAGGCACTTCACTGTGTTGTCTCTCCCTACATTTCCTCACTCATATGCCCATACATTCTTCGACATCAACTGCACTCCTCCCAAAGCAACCAACTTTGCATGCTACATACCAATAATGCCCTTTCTTGTCTTAAACCCTTTTCTCTCTCTGCCCCATACATCTGGAATTCTATACCCCTTTATCTTTGCCCTCTGCACTTTTAAAACCAAACTGAAGTCCTACCTTTTGGATTACTAACACTGATTTTTTTTTTTAATGCATAAGTTATGTTTTAACCTTTATTTATGCTTAATATTTGTATTTATTGACCTGTGCTTCAGCACATTGTTACCGCTCTTATTACCATTCTATCTGTGTATGCAGTCTTTCTCCCATTTAGATT
Organism: Pipa parva; assembly: GCA_019650415.1. Classification (NCBI taxonomy): domain Eukaryota; kingdom Metazoa; phylum Chordata; class Amphibia; order Anura; family Pipidae; genus Pipa; species Pipa parva. The sequence continues at coordinate 8,052 of WMED01010567.1, read as the reverse complement.
GTAAGCTCTATGGGGCAGGGACCTCCAACCACAACCTGGCACTTAAACTGAAGTATCCTTGTGATATTATACTTGAATTCTGTAATACACTTTCTCCATGTTTGTATTATATTTGTATTGCTAAATTGTACAGTGCTGCGTAAATTTGTAGCCCTTTATAATTAAAATTATAAAAGCAAACAAAATAAGGTAGTCACCAAATAATGCTAGTCACTTTAGCAGTCATCAAACCTGTTTCAACATTTATCAGTTTCTGACTCTTTTTGAACCAACTTTATTTTAAGTGATGGCCCTTATACACATATAGTAATGCTCATGCATCTGCCAGACATAACCATAGTACTGTCATATTCCCTAAAATTGTCTTTTTCACTTTTCCATTGAACTGCCTGCTCTAAACTGCATTGCTTGTACTGATAAGGTCTCAGATAATGAGCAGTTGATGGTCATTTCAGTCCTTTTTTCCACTGTATTCCCAACTTACTGTGGGAATATCCCACTTTTGAATTGGACAACTGGTCTTCCACTTTCTTCTAATATCTGGATTTAGTGCCTCTGGCTGGATTTAGTGCCTCTGGCAGGATTTTGCCTTTGCTGTCAGTTAATTTCTACAATTGTAACTGATTTCCCTACTCCCTGTGTCATGGATGAATTCCATGCAGTGTTTTCCTGATGGCACAATGTGAGAAAAAGGACTCTGGGAAGAACATTAGGTACAATATATATATATATATATATCCATGAGATTATGTCTTGAATGCAGACGGCCAACCATATGTTGTAAACCAGATCTACCGTAATCAAAATTATAATATCCTACTTAAAAGTACCATTCATCAAAGGGGGGTATAATCCCCAACGTTTTAATCCTTGTCTAGAAGGTCAGGTAATTCACCTTTTGGAGTATACAAAGTACAACTCTATGTAACTGTTAAATTGAGGGACTCTGTTTTACTTCTTTTTCAAGTCAAAAAATGATTTATGTGCCAACAGCAGTAAAGTATTACATTGTATTTGTTTTAAAAAAAACAAGTCTTTGATTATTTTACATTTATTAAATGCACCATCAATTTAACTGAATCTTCAGGGAAGCAATATGATTTTCCAAGAAATCATTACCATCGTGCCTTGTTGGCTACCCTTGCCAAGGCAAGAATTAGGTCTCAATAGACCTATCTACATTTTGTACAACATTCTGGCAATTATTAGCATATGAAAATATATTATAGCAGACTCTCTAAAGACGATAACAAATATATGTTCAGGGTCCCTAAAACAGTTGTTTTTTCTTTTTCAGAGAATGAATTTAAAAGTCCTTTTTTATTAACCAACTTTATTAACTTTCCCAGAAAGTGCCCATACTCCACATGACAACTATTCATCCTTTGTTAGATGTTGTTCTGTTACAACCAATGTTGGCAGCTTGGCAAAGCCCAGTGCCGCTTCTCTGCCTCTCTGCATGACTGTAATCTTCAGGGGACAACAATACAGACTTTAAATTTGCATGTTCTTGGGAAAACTCCAAAAGCAGTTTATGCAGAACAGCTGCAAAGTGGATGCAGTAAGCTGAGCAGAACATAAAGTTACATGATTTGGGTAGCTCATTTGGTTTCAATAGACATCCTACTTGGGGGAAAAAAAACTAAAATATTTCATCTTATGAAAACAGGTGATTTCATTAGCATCTTCCAGTATCTTTGTAAAGAAGGTAAAATAAACTTGCAAATATAAATTCATAGTTTTTGGCAATTTCAAGACAGTACATGTAAAACATAAAGTTTTTTTATGTTTCCATGGCTGGCTGAAAAGAATCTATGGGGTGTCAGGTTGGTAGTTTCCAATTCCCATATGGACACTCTACTTGGTAACATCAATAACATCAGATTCCTTCACATGCTTTTATAAGGATTTGAAGTCATGTATTTTACAGCTCCAATTTGTTTGATATTCAAAAGAGACTCCCTGTTTTAAAAAAAAATATTTAGGACGAAATTTACTATAAAACAAATTTTTTTTTTTTACTTTTTTGCCTGTTTTTCACACATAAAAACAGCCAAAGAATGGCAGAAATGGGCAAAAAATGGGGGCAAAAAGGTCAAAAATATAACATTCTCGACTTTAGTAAATTTCACCCTTAATGCTGTGCTAGTCCTGCTATGCTAGGCAGCATAAACAGCACAATAAATCTTCAAAAATGCAGAACCTTTTGTTGAACCGTTTGAAGTCGTGTACAAAGACAGTGTTTCAGGGGATGTTTTAAACACCCTCTGTCACGTCAACTCGTATTTCATAAATAGTCAATGTTATTGTAAAACTAAGATGCTACAACAAAATTGTAAGACACAAAAAACGGAGTATATTTTATTTTATACATTTTTGCAAAGGATTGTGTGAATAATATAAAATGTGCACCCTAATAAGCAGGGGGAAGTTTGGATCACACAATCAAACAGATATTTTATCTAAAACCTTGCAAAAATGGAACTTCATTACCTGAACTATCATTTAAAAAAAAAAGTGAATCTTTTAGAATCACATTTATTTTAGGTGATGGCACATATCATGCTTATTTAAAAAGGATGTAAATTTTAGTTCAGATATAGGTTAGATAGTCTTCAGTACAAACAATGCACATCTTTTTTCATTTATGAATTAGTTTTTTGATGGGGAATGGCTCATGCATATATCCCAGCATCACTCCCTTCAGGCAGGACACATGAAAATCATAATATGCTAGACTACTCTGAAATCTAGTCAGCCCTACTTGTGATATTTTAAATTCCTGGTTTAAAGGCAATATTTGAATATTTGTACGTTAACACATTTCTGCACCACAATGTGTACAAGTAGAACTGATAAAATGGAAGATCTGAGCACATTATTTTTTTATAAGATGGATTTAAAAGATTAGATTAGATAATATGGGAGAACTAATCCTCTGATCTACTGTATGCCACAAAGGATTATGCAGTAACAAGGAAAAGTTTTTCTCCGTTATTTATTGTTCTAGTTTCAAATTACCAGTAAACGGTGAAGACACATGGGTTATTTACTAAAAGAATTGTTGCATATAGGTGCAAATTTGTCAGATAAAGACAGTCTCAATAGACCGCTACTGTCGCAGTCGCGACTTTATTATGTGAAAATTGTCACGACTTTACAATGGGGAAATTGACGCGGATTTGCTATGGGAATCTGCTGTTAGTGAATAACTCCCATAATTGTTGGTACAGGTTTCTAGAATGTGACAAATGTCACTTCTGTTATTGCACAGCCTTCAAGTGGCACAGCCTTCAAGTGGCATAGCCTTCAAGTGGCACAGCCTTCAAGTGGCACAGCCTTCAAGTGGCACAGCCTTCAAGTGGCACAGCCTTCAAGTGGCATAGCCTTCAAATGGCATAGCCTTCAAATGGCATAGCCTTCAAGTGACATAGCCTTCAAGCATTGGTGCGCCACATTTGTTTCACAGGTAAACTCATGCCCAAAGTTTGCATTGTCCCATAGGTGCATGGATTCATGATAATTTGCTAATGGCAAATGCATGACAAGGTGCTCTAATAACAAAGATAGTTATTCTCAGTGATGTGATACACTGTCTCACAGCTTGCGACATTAACCTGACCAGGTATTTACACACCCCTTTGACTCTATAAACTGCAAATGTGACAACACTTTAAGTCAAACACCTCATGTGTCAAACTATCAATTTACCGAGACTTAATGGTGTGAATATGCAGATTTGACTTAACCAAATTGAAGTGGCAAAATATTCTGACTACATTTCAATTGAAAGGCTTAAAAAGGGGGAACAAGTTCCATCATGAGCTATGAATTGTCTGCCATTAAATGTAAAAAATACAAAAAAAAAACCATCATTTTCATGACTATTCTGCAAAATGGTTACATTTCCTTATCTTATGATAATTCATGCCTATTCATTTAGAAAAAGATAGTTATAGTGGTACTTTCCCCTTTAACAGACTCTCCTCTAGGAACTCCTTTTTATATTTTTTTGTATGAATGATGCTTTTTTTTTTTTTTTAGAAAGCGCCACAAGGTTACTCAGCGCTGTACATTCCAACAATACAGTTATAATACAGACAATGGAAGTGCGTATTCCTGCAAATTACTAATTTAATTCATGTTTACAGCTATATTACTTATTAGAGAGGAGAACCAAAAGAAGTGTACATATGTGCTTCTGATTATGTAATCTTTCTTTATGTATTTTTCATATAGTGTATAAATAAGAGTTCAGAAGACAATAGTGGGAAAACTAAAACATGCAAGGGGTCACAGCAGTTGTGGCTGACACACAGCTCAAATTCATGGACACTGCAGTGTCCTGCCATGATTTGCTATCCCCCTTTGCAGGTCTACAGCATCTGTGGCCTGCTTCCCCAACCCCACCCTCCAATTGCTGTCTGCTATGCCAGGCAAATCCACATTTTAATAACCTCTATTGTGTTTTAATGAGAATTCAACCAGGTCTTGTAATCCATAGCAACTAATCAGAGGTTCACTTTAATTATTCTAGCTAATTCTAAGAGCAAAACCCCTGTTGAGTGAATTTTTGGAAGGTTCACAATGGCTATTGGTTGACATGTCACTAAAGGATTTGCTTCTTCTAGCTGTTATGGTTTCATGATCAGTGATCATATTGCTGAAGAAGTTGTTTGATTTTAATATATGCCAGTTTTTATTAACTAACAATTTAACATCTTGCCATTGGTTATTATATGTGGTAATGAACCTAACAGTGTATTTCTGAATTGATTTATCAGAACGTTCATCCTTTTTACATAGTACTGAATGTTGTGTCAATATATTGACACATTTTTTTAGCTGTATTAATCACTTTTTTTAGGGTATTTGCTACTGAAGTAAAATATGGCTACCTTTTTATCGAAACTCAAGCGAAAAGTTTTGATCGGTAAATATCGATTGAAAAAAGGTCAATATTTACTGCGAGAAACAGTCGATGTCTCCCGAGAATAAACTCCATGATTGTGTTGCCTAATGAACCAGACAGGTGTTTTGGGTTAATTATTCTAATTTTCTGAGATGGTGACTTTTTTAGGTTTTCCTTGGCTGTAAGCCATAATCATCAAGATTAAATAAACACGTGAAAAAGTTCACTCTGTTTGTAGTGACTCTATATATGAGTTTCACTTTTTGAATTGAATTACTGAAAAAAAAACAACTTTTGGCTAATTGACTGAGATGCACTTGTGCTCTTGGTTAGATACACATCACAAGCATTTTTTCCATGCCTGTACTATATTTGTATTGCTGAACTGTACAGCGCTGCATAACTTAGTGGCACTTTAGAAATAAAATTATACATGCATATATACATACCTACATACATACAATTAATGAGGTTACATACCCCATAGCCACATAAACATTTTTGTTGTTTCCTTTATACCTCTCTCTGATCACAGAAAGTGCAACTACATTTCCATTTACCTTTACTTGTAAAATGGTTATCAGAATTATACCTACTGTTTCCTACATAACCTCATGTATTTCAGTTTTATTTTTTTGTCTAATTATCTTTATTTTTTAAGTGTTAAAATTTGGTTATCTTATTTGACAACAGCATAGTAATTGCATGTATAGCGACTTTAGCTTCTGAAAAACCTATGACATTTCCCTGATAGAATGGAATGAAAATGTATCATCAATTCTTATCATATCTAACACATTGCATTTATGGTTTTGATCCTATAGAACATCTTTCTCCACCCCCCATGCAGTAATTCTTTGGTATTAGGTTTAAGGAAGGATATCAAATTGAAAATCCAGATACCATGCTGTTCCACAACTAACTGAATCTGTGGTGGGTCATTCAATTTTCGATAATCATTCCCGCTACCAACATTTGTTTAACACAATAAGTTCAAAATACCTTAAGCAATTTGTTATATATTCAGATAAAATTTTATCATAGTAGGTATGTAGCTTGCCATTATCTGAATTATTTCTTAATAAACAAAAGAAATGAAATAAAATAGAATAAGAACTATAGCATTGTTTTTCAGCTGATGGGATAAAATTAATTGCACTGTATTATGTTGGGAAAAATGTTACATCACAGGTATGATGAAAACTAATGAGTACTTTAAAACCAATGTAATATTTAATGACCAAAAAACAAATTAATGTAATATTTATTTTATTATATCTATACACAATTGAAACCAAAAGTTTCCATACACTATATAAACAGACACATATGCCTGTTTTTCTCTTTCTGACATGAAATCAGAATAAACCTTACCTGTTTTAGGTCAACTAAGATTACCAAAATAAAAATATTTTGCCAAATGTCAGAATATCTTATGCCCCTATACCCCACAGGAACATGGGGTAGGGGGAAGAAGAGCAACTCCTAGGGAGCTTGTCCTTATGGTACTGATCCCCCACCCTGCCTAGCACTGGGTGGGGGGAAGGATCCCAGGGACCCCTTCTTTTTAATACTACATGGACCCTTACTCCAAAGGGACACAGAGGGGCAGAGGGAGGGAAGCAACTCCTATGCATCCGTTTCCTGCACTTAGTGATCCCCCCACCTAGCTTAGTGCTAAGTGAGGGGTGATGTTGGGGGTTGGTGTGGAGGTTGTAGGGACCCCTGCTAGATCAGGTTTGCATAGTTTATATTAATTATTTCCATAGTGCTATGGAAATAATTAAGTTTAAAATCATAACTGCTTACATGCCAGTTAATGATTATTAGCACTGAGTGGGGTGTGTTCCTGGGGGAAGGTGTGGGGGTCCTGTGGACCCCCAGTGTAGAGATTGTTATCAATAGCAGCAGAAATTGATATCCTTAAATTTACTGCATACTTCGCCACAATAACATAAACAACGCAGCTTGATAAATAGCTAATGGCGAAATGACTAAAAGTCACCAAAATAACAGCAATAACTATCGAGAATGGCGATAATAAGATTTTCAACTTTAGTAAATGTGCCCCAAAAAAATAAGTTAAGCAACACTGAAATAATCCTGTATTTTGCATTAAGTAAAATGGAGTTGTACTACTTTCTACACAAAGACATTTTTGATAATGCAAATTCTAATCCCTTAAATGTCTACTGACCCAAAGTTTGAAGTATGAGATAATATTACATCTTAGGGTATATTTATAAAGCCCATTTCAGCCTTTTCAATTCGTTTTCAATTTATTTCGCCCTGTTTCTATATTTTGTGTTATTTTTAATTTTGATGGACTGATTGATTCCTCTGATTTGTAATCAAGATCAAAAATAAATTGTCGATATCGGTAAAGATCAATCTCTATCTATAATAAACAATCGGTAAAAATATGTACACTTTGCACTGTGTGTTTTTTTTTTTTAATTAAAGGAACAGTATAGCAAAAAATACTACAGTTTATACAGTATTGCTGTCAGTAGAGCCCTTTTTAATTTGATACAGATATCGATATCACTGATTTTTCAGAAGGGACTTTAGTGATCCATCTCCATAGGGAATAATGGGTTTTTGCCTCACTCAACCAGGTGAAGACTTTTCAAAGGGAAAAAAGGTCAGAAAGGGCTTACCCAATATCAACATTTTCCACCTAATTATCTTTACCACCGATATTTATATACCAGGGAAAAGTTTTCCTATCTTAGTAAATAACCCCCAGGTCTGGAACTTTAATGGTTTGACTTACCACTCAGTGGGGGATCCTTGTAGACAAATAGGAACTTAACTTACGAAAGATTAACATTATGATTAAAAGTAATTTAAATTGAAGATATCTAAACAGTATTTCTATTTTAAGACCTAAACTTAGAATATTTGAGAAAGCTTAATAACAATTGTTTCATTTTATTGAGAAAACCATAAGTTCAACATAAAAATGGATTAGTCATAGTTAGGTCCCCTAAGGTCCCACACCTTCAGTCTTTTCTTTGTTTTAATGTGTCAGTGGAGGTGCAATCAGTATTGTTCAATGCCTTTTTTTTTATAATAATTTAATGTATCAACTCTTATCTTTCAATGCAACAATTTTTCCTCTCAGGGCAAATTATTGG
>WMED01010566.1:3856-15701 GCA_019650415.1 Pipa parva | reverse complement strand
AATAGTCTCATAAACCTATTGCCAGTATGTAGTTATTAATATAGAAAGAGTTATAGTGACATTGTCACCTTTAAACAGATCCTTGTAAAGATGACATAACTTGACTTTAATTCACTTGTTATTAGTAAATTTGTTACATTATGCTACAATTCACCTGACTGCAATGATTTACTCAGTCCCTTCAACAATATGTAAAATTGATTTTGGTACAATATCCTGGCAAATTGGATGTATTGAAAAATCACTTGAGTAGACAATTTAGGGCCTAATTCACCATTGTGCGAAGTGAGCCGCGAAGTGTTTGGCTCACTTCGCACATGGCATTATGCGCCCGCTGATTTCCTGCATGCAGACATCAGAGAGCGCATTAAAGGGATTCCCCTCCCGGCGAGAGCACCATCAGCGAGCGCATAATACCACGTGCGAAGTGAGCCGAACGCTTCGTGGCTCACTTCGCACAATGGTGAATTAGGCCCTTACTCTTGGCGGTCAAGGGCCAGACTGAACACCTTTAGCACACATATGGGGACACTTCTTTCTTTCCTTTTCTTTTCCTTTCATTCTTTTCTTTCTATAAAAAATTTAGACCTACACCAGCATTGGTTGAAAAACCTAATTGGCCACAGATTTATTCACAGATTTTTATATATATATATATATATATATATATATATATATATATATGCTGAAATAGCAACTGGCACAAATAAAACCCCCATATAACAACATGATTCTCAGAATGTCCATAAAATTAACCAAAGCCATTAGCTACAGGTCAATAAATCAAGTGAAGGGAATGTCTATGCTCACATAAAAGGCCATAATCACTCTAACATAGTGAAAGTAGGAAGAGTGTCCTGAATACATTTACATTTTTTCACCAGTGATAGTGAGGTTATGCTAGACAGCTTGCTGCAAAGGGAACGACCATATTAACTGAAATGTAAGATTCCTGGCTTATCAATAAGAAATGTAGGAGTCTATGGTAAATGTACTCCAGTTAAGGACCTCTCTCCAGATAGATCCTGGGAAAGGTGAACATCTCTCTGAAGTATCAACTTAAAAGACATTTAAACAAACCCACCTCATATTTGTTCCATGTCTACCCCATTTACTGTAAGATAAATAGCGGCACATTTGTTCTATTCTCCAATATCTTTGACTGTGTTATAGTCTGCATTCCTTTATTTAAAATTAAATCCTTTTTTTTTTTCTTTAGCACTTCAAAGACTGTAACACCTCTCATTTTTATAGTCTATGGTAAAACACACAATTTTGTTAATCTCCTGGTTTCTGGAAAGATAATAGTGGACTGGATTAATATTTGTGTATGTCTATGTACCATAAAAGGAAACCCTTGTCTCAATACAACTTGAATTATTTACTTTTTTTTATTAACAAAAGTAACCTTTTTTGTAAATTTGCATACTCCAAAGTAATCTTTTTTTGTTGTATTGGATGAAAACATACCTGTCTCCCTTCTTTATTCACAGACTATTAGACTGGTTGTAGACTGTTTATTATCCCGACATGTCACTGTTCTGATAAGTACACCAAACAGCACTGATGAAAACCATGGATTAGGCTGTGGTCACACTTGGACTGTTATGAAGCCTATATCTCAGAAAGACTTCTTTCCTTTACACTAGCATCAATGTGCAACTGACAGATGACTAGTTGACACAGAGACAGCACATTCAGGTGGAAGCCATTTTATGCTTGACCAATCTCCTGTATGGGTGGCTAAATGTCAGTTTTAATCATGTAGCAAATTTTAAGAGTCGTGTCATGTTTTAATTATTAAGACTGTGTTTTTGTGAAGTAAGGGTGTATTATCTCCATTCTATCTTCATCAACTGTCTGAAATCCAACAATTGTAAACAATTCTACTTTGGCCGCAACAGTTTTTGACCTCCACTTCCAGATGATTACATATTCTAGAGTGCCATGTTATGGTATTGTTAGACTGGTTAGGACTCACTTCCTGGGGGTCTTAGCAAGGATCAAGATATATTAATGCTGGCTGTATCAATTTGTTCAGTCCCAGTTGTGTGATCATCAAGCAGGCAAGGTTAAATATATAAATATATCCACAACACCTCTCACTCACAAACACACACACACACACACACATACATTTCTATACAGAAAGGGAACGTATGGCGTGTCTGTTGTATACAAAGAACACAATATGTTAAGCACAATTTGGAAAAATCATTTTTGAAGTACAGGTTTCTGACAATAAAATGTAATTGTTTATAGTTGACAGGATAACCTCATCTGAAATAAACCCATCATCTGCAGTGCTCTACAGCATAATTACATACACTAGCTCTGTTACTTCATCTTGTAGTGCATTGCAGAGCTTCCTGAGAATGCTGTGTAATTACAGGGATGCCAATGTTGGCATAGTGTAAACAGGGACTAGTGACAGGTTTATTATCACTAATCTAATGTTTAAACACTGTTCTGCTTCATATGATAGAAATTAGTGCCCTTTGGGCTATTTTGAGGTTTTATTTTTTTTATGAATGCTTTTTCCTTTGTGAAACGTTACACTGTACTATTTTTAAATACAGTACTGATGAATACCTTATATGTTTGCTTCTGCAAGATGTCCTGTATTGGCTTTCTGGCCATTGTCCCTGTGGGTGTTAATTACATATACTGTTTAGCAAATATATATACGGTAGGTGGGGTTAAGGATGATATGACTATGCTAAAGAAGGATAAAATATCTTTTTATGTGGCATCACATGACTGAAAATACTATCCTCAGATATTGTTAGGAACATGAAGTGAACTAACATTAAAGTGAAGGCTTTTCTAGAGTCTGTTGTATTCACAGTGAAAAGTTTTGTTTTTTTAAAATTTTCTGTTCCTGGTTTGTTTATGGGTAAAGAGAAAAGTCTTTACCTTAATTTTAGCTTTTTATTTTCCACTTCCCGTGCTGAATAATTAAATGCTATTAAAAAGGTAACTCAAAACAAAATTCTAGTGAAACCAAAGTTATGTTTTTAATTGTTCCTCTTTTAAAATGCAAGTTTCAGGTTTTTCTTTGTGTGCTTTGGTCTGTATGATCTGTACACACACTTAACACATTAAGAAAAACTGTTCCTGCTTTCCTCGGTCTGCTGACTGTCTAACGGTAAAATCTTAGCTTGTCTGCATGTGTCTGCTATTGGCAGAAATGAGATGTCAAGAGGCAGTGGGTATTTAGAGTGCTAAACAAAGAATCAAACTCTCTATAATGAACACAGAGTTTTAGAAAATGAAAATAAAAAAAAATGGCTCTTCCTTAACTGAGCCTGGCAATTCTTGGTTAGCTTTGAAGTAGTTTCTCATTAGAAGTCATTAAATGGAATTCACAGAAAGTACAAAATGACATGTTACTTTATGTATTTATAGTTGGTATGAAAGGGGACTTGTTTCTGAGACGCATTTTAGGCGTGAGTCCTAACCACATCTTGGAATAGTTTGGACAGTGGCTTTCAGTATTGTCTGTTATGTCAATATCTAGAAGAACTACAGAACTCAAAGCTGTATTTAAAACATAATTCAAATTCTGTAGCAGTAAAAAAAAAAAGTAGTGATGGGGAGGGGGGGGGGGAATCATTATTTTTTTTCATGGCACCAGAGGACAGTGGAAGTGGTGACACAAGGCAAAACAACCTTGAGAAAAAATATGGAAAAGTTTCTGTGGGTTAATTTAATGAGGAGTATGGGTGTGTAGCTTCATTTTTTCCCTCCCTACTTGTTAAACAGGGTGGTTCAAAGGTATGGGGACACCTGAATAAATGGAAAACAGTGGTTGGAAGCACCATCCTGTATGTGACATTTTGCTAAGGGGAAGGGAGCAAATTTTTGTGAGGTGGTGTATAAACCACCAGCCATTTTGAATGTCACAAATAGGATTGTGTTCCCAATCACCATTTTCCTTTTTTTTCTGGTGTCCCCATATCTTTGGACCACCCTGTAGTGCTACATGCCTGGAACTATCAATGTACACCAGCATGGCTGCTTACAGCAAAGGCATTACAAATGAGTTCTCGGTACAGTGGAGCCAGCCAGCAAACTTTACAATTTTATATTTGCCATTTTATTAATAATACAGTAGCTTAAGTGCCATGTTAGTAGAACAGAGAGGGACTGACTGTTATCTTCAATATAAATGTTTGGTTGACACATGCATGCATTATATTATATATATTATCCTCAAGAGGTGGTTCTGGCTAGATTTAAGCCCTGGGCAAACCACCCCTTGACCCCCCACCCCCCACCCCCTACCCCCTCTTGGAACACCAACACCAGGAAGTTATGTTTTGAGTTTTTCTTTTTTTTTTTGACAGCGCTTGTGTATCCTCAAATATATTGTGCCCTGGGCAGTCACCCACAACACCCATAGCTTAAACCAGCCCTGTCTTTCTCCCAGAGAAGTGAAAACTGTTTCCCTTTTGTGCATTCGTCCATACGCCAGATTTGATTAAGTGACAGGAAAACAAGACGCTTCTGGTAGTGAACTACCAAGTGTGTTTATTAGCATTGTATAATATGTTTCAGGCAGAGCACTTTATCAAATGACAGTGTAGCTCGCTTGGGAGCTAGTATTAAAGTAACATAAGTCCCTCCCACCAATTGTTAGAACCCTGTGCTTGTGTGTGGTTGTGCAGCCCACAACCACACACAAGCACAGGAAAAGACGTCCCTTTATTCAAAGTGATATACAGGTTACAGTGATAAAAATGCAATAATACAATTTTAAAGAATACGAAGGTCATACAATATACAAGGAATGACTGTGGAGAAGAATAACATTTTTTCCGCCTTCTCCCAAAAGGGTGAAATTTAATAAACTCAGAAAAGCCCAATTGTAAATGTAAAGTATGGCTACCTTTCCCTCGAAAAAATAAATCAAAAAGTTTAAGTCGATAAATATCAATTGAAAAAAATCCCGCAATAGTTACAGTGAGAAACTTACGAGATCTCGCAGGAATAAATTAGGAAAAACAAAATCGGGATTTTCCGAGTTTATTAAATTTTTTGTGAAAATCTCCATACAAGTTCAATGTCATATCCCCTGGTAATGCACCATTGACTCCCAAGGGCCCTGTAAAAAATCTTGTGGTATGTTTGTAAATTGTTTACATACAACCATATTCCACCAGTGCAGTTACCAAAGACCTAGGGGGTTATTAAAGGGCGAACAGTCTCGTAAAGGCCCAAATTTGCATCCTTTCCCTTCTTCTCCAACTCCGCTTCTTTAACAAACTCTGTGATGTGATGAATTTTCTACCAATTCAGATGCTGATGACGGTTGCAGATTTATGGAGCTCTTCGCATCACTTTGCATGGACGTGCCCAAGTAATTCAGCCTGCGACAGTGTCTGTTGAAGGAGCGAATTCCGCAAGCTGTACTACTCCAAATTCACCTGTTAGACTTTGCCATTTCAAAGTGGAGAATTGGGAGGTTGATGGCAGGGCTCAGTGTTGCAAAGGAGACTATTCATTCAAAAGTGACAATGGTGACTGCGATTAAATTAGTCTACTACTAAACATGAACTAGGGACAAGGTGACATAGAAATAGATGTATTATTTACTTATATACAGTTAGTGGGATATGGTGAGGATGATGTCACTGCACTTCACTAGAGGAACTCTCCTCACTCCGCATCCCACTATTGCCTGAATATGCCACACTACACATGCAACCACGTCTGACACTGTTCACTTGTTCGACAAGCCTATCCACAGCTTCATGAATAAGGGGAAGGGAATTTGCATCTTACTGAAGGGATGTGAACATGCGCGAAATCACTATGCTAGGCGAATTCACTCTTTAATAATTAACCCCTCTAGTTTTGTAGTTCAGAAGTTGAAAGCAAATATCTCATTGACTTCTATGAGTTAATGCAGTGGTGCAGTTTTGCTTGCCGCTTGTTACTAATGAGACCCATTATGTTGATTAATGAAGTTGCAGAAGCTAAAAAAAAACAATAAATTAAGAAGCAGAAATAACATATGTTATATTTTAGGAAAATTGATGTGGGTAAATGTATTCTATTGATTTCTAATGCAAATATTTTTCTGGTTGAGAACCTTCCTGTTAATCTGTTGCTCATGAGAGAATATTTCTTTGTTTGATATCTCCTTCTGTTTTTAAAGTCCTAGGTGGAAAGTATGGCTGATCCCTCACACCTTCTTAAACCTAATGCCTCCATGGATATTGAGGATTCCCAAGGGGATGATGGCTCTACACATAATGACAGTTTCCCCTTATCATCTCTTGCAAACCTGTTTGAGAATGAGGAAGGTTCTGGGCCCAGTGAGGTGACCCGAACTCCCCATCTCCCTGGAGATAATAAGCAGAATCTTAGGATAAGGTTTCAAGGGGCTTTCAAAAAGGGGATATCCAACCCCATGGACCTTCTGGAATCTACCATATATGAATCTTCTGTAGTGCCTGGACCAAAAAAAGCCCCCATGGACTCTTTGTTTGATTATGGGACTTACCACCATCACCCTACAGAGAATCGACGAAGACGGAAGAAAATCCTTAATACGGAGTAAGTACTGGAATATTTACTATAAATTTTGTCAGTCTTTCTAACTCATTACCTGCCTGTTGTCTTTTGATTCATGTTAATATGCCAGAGTTTAGACAAATAAAGAGAGTCCATGTTAAATGTCACATCAATATTAATGGCCGGAAATTTACAACCTATATATTAGGTTATGATATAAGTAATAGTTATGGTTTCTGCTATCTTACCTATATAATTTATAATGCAAAGTATACATATAGTCTCTATCTATGCAGTGTCTTATAATAAAGTGTTATGGTAGCCATATCCACCTCACTATGACTCACAGTGGTTGTCATTTTTCCATTGTGGAAACTTTTTTTTTCATTATGATTAAAGGACCTATTAAGTGCCTGGCAATTTGCATCAATGCTATTAATTGAAATCTTCTTGCGTTACATTAGGAAAAAATTGTATCATAGTGTAAAGGTCTTTTATTGATAATTTAATGTTTTTAATACAGAAATGTATTTCTTGCTTATTTATTATTGAAATATTACAGGAGAATACAGCATTAATAATTTACAGGTAATACCAGTGGAATATTAAAGCAAGAGAATATGTCCTGTTCTTCATAAAATATTTCAATGTATTTAAATACAATAATTTGGGAAAAACAAATACAGTATGTAGATTATGGATACCCATTTTTTATGTCGATTTTTTTATTTTTTTATTTTTATTTTTTTTAAATATTTATTTTTAATGGGCTTATTTGGGGGAGGGGTGTTCAGGTTGAATGATGGGGTTAGGTATAAAAGTGCATAGTGCTGTTGGAGCCACTTGGGGCAGTTTAGATTCCTTGGAGAGCTGCAACTAGCTCTGTGGCCTCAGTTGCACTACACTTGCATAGGATATTCTGTGTAGTGAGGCATAAAGGGACAGTGTCTTCAGAATTAACCCATTTTTGTTTATACATGAAACAAATACAATAAATGTATAATTTTGTGTGCATAAATGTTTATTTTTTTTAATAAGTAATTTGGAAGATTATGGGGGTACGTAATTCAGCAAGGTGTGAACACACCTTGCGAAGCCTCCCCTCAGCTCGCACATACTGTTATGCGTTCGCTGATGTCCTGCACGTGGACATCAGCGAACGCCTTAAAGGGATTCCCGTCTCGGCGAGACCACTCGAGTTGCCTCGCCGAGACTGGAATCCCTTTAAAGCGTTTGCTGATGTCTGCGTGCAGGACATCAGCGAGCGCATAACAGTATGTGCGAGCTGAGGGGAGGCTTCACAAGGTGCGTTTGCACCTTGCTGAATTACCCCCTATGTTGGAGAGTCTGTTTCCCAGTTCCCAAGGGACTATTGTTTTTCTGAGGTAAAATAGGCCAGGGAAGGTATAGGCAGTAGAACAGGTATATGAATGGGGGCTTTGGGGCAGGCAGTAGGGAGATGTCTTACACTGTCTGTGTAAAAGTTAAAAAAAAACTGTCTCTGGCAAACTGCATAGTCTGTTACTGTTATTCAAATAAAAAGTATTAGAGGTTAGTTGAAATTACAGCATTTTCATTTTAGTCAAGATATGACTGTGAAAAAAATGATTGCTAAAACAGCATTATTTAATCTTGTATAAATAATTAGTGGGGTTATAAAAATAATTGGGCTGTGTGGCACATTAATAGTGTACATTTGCTTTTATGTCATTTGAGTTGGTGTTGCCAAACTGGAAAGTGAGCTTTAGGTAAAAGTGTAAAAAATCACATTATCTGTGCACATTTGTATCTTCTTTGCCCTATAACAACCAGAGATATCTACCTCCTGGCTGCCAAATACCAATCAGATGAAGGTGTGCGGAGTTCCAGTGATGTCACTTTAAAATCTGAAATGACCTCACTGGTGCACAACCAGTAGGGAGGAGGTGGGCAATGCGCTAGTAACCTTACAAAAAATTTAACCAGTGGTGTACTGACTTGCCTCCCAAGAAATCTGGGATGTTTGCTGATGTATAATCGAGCCAGTACCACGTGCTCCACAGTTGAACCAAATAGGAAGTCATACCAACCTCTTGCTGCACCCAGAAAGACAGATGTGGTAAGATATCATGTGTGCCAGGCACGGTTGTCTGCGTTCTCCCCTTCCTATGTACCTGTGACAACATTCTGTACAACAGTCTGTCTTTAAAAATCATAAATTACATAAAGAGGAGGTCCATATGTTTCTAAGATTCAATCCATATTACAATAGCTTGTATGATAGGCAAATGGTACAATATAGGTAATTTAATGTCAGAATACTTATTGCCATGTTTATTTTTTATATTTTTTAAAAAGAGGTTACTGACAGAGCAGCTATTATTCTTTTTCTAATTAAAGCCTTTTTGTCTTACTTGGCATGCAGTTTCTCTGATCCTATCTTATTTAATATTTAATTTATACTTTTTCATATTTACAGTAACAAAAGCACTTTTATACCTTTTATCCTCACATTTATGTCTAAGGCCTAAAGCTTATAGAAAATTCCATTAACCATATAAATTTTCTGTAGATGAAAGTACTGATTTGAAAGGAAATAAATCATATTATTTTAGTTGCTGATCCCATTTAGAGGTTGTTAAGTGTCCATGCACTTGAATGCCTTTTTTAGCTTTGAGTACTTAGTAGTATAGGTCATAGCAGCTTACAATGAAAGTAAGCAATTATGTAAACATACCATACTTCAGATCCATTAAGTCTGTTGTCCTGAATGCTTCTTTCATATTTGCAAAACCATTTAATGGACCAGAATAATTATTCATTGATTGATTTCCAAGGCTCTGGAAACTGTAACGGTTTGTTCTATAATCCAGAAATATAAGCACATCTGATGACCTAATGTGCAATTCTCTAGTGAAACGTTTAAAGGGAAAACATTCTATTCACACATTTGGCTTATCTTCACATTATTTTACCATTTTCATATATACTTACCACCCCAATTGTGTCATATCATGCAAGACAGTCCAGTTTCAGGTCTGTTTCTGGTTACCCATCCCCTGGTCCCAGTGGCCCAGTTCTCCCCCTACCTCAAATACTTCACCTGCACACCAACCAGTCACTGATGAGTGGGCAGTGCACCAGTGATGGCACTAAATATGTCACAGGTGCACCAACCAATCAAAAATGATGGGTCATCAGTACCTGAGGGAATGCTGCTGTCCTGCTGTTCCCCACCCCCGGTACATTGAGAGATATAATGTAGTGTGTAATTTTGACACATCCTTAAATTTCAGAATAAGAGTTGCTAAATACTCACTCCCATAGTACACTATGGATAGGGAACATAGATTAATGTCTGAGGCACTACCCTGTATGTGAAGGAAATGAAAGTTCAATAAGGTCAGACTAAGGGGCTATTTCCAGTGGCATTTTTGGTGCAGAAATCTGTGTTGTGTTTATGAAATATAATATTTTAACATGTTTTCTAGGTTGTTCCTCTGGGTACAGTTTCACATGGCACATTTAGGGTAATTCACCAATGGGGCAGTTCTTTGCTAAACTTTAGTAATCCATTGCAACCAATTAGCAGTTAGCCTTCACTCATATAAAGGAGCTAGACTAATGATAACTTGACTGGTTGCTATGGGATATTAGACCTCAATAATGGATTGCCCCATTGATAAATTCTCATGATTGTGATCAGTTATTTTTCCATGTTTTTTCACTGTTTTCCTATAGTGCAATAGAAATGCATTGTGGCTTGCTGCAGTAAAAATTATAAAGCTTGCTGATGCATATTATAAAGTAGCTACAATAGTAGGATGCATAGTGATGCAAATTCCATCAGTGAAGTTCAGTGATGTTATTCTCACAATGTCCTACTAACTGTATTAAATGAATAATACAGTGGTACCTTGAGATACAAACTGCTTGGCATAGGAATTTCTTGAGATACAAATTGCGATTCGGACAGTTTTCCTGTTTGAGATACGAGCTGTTGGGGCCAGAAAGGATTCATTTCATATGTATTATTTTAAAAAGGCATAATTGGTTTGAGATACGAACTGTCTTGAGTTACAATCTCGGTCACGGAATGAATTAAATTAGTATCTCAAGGTACCACTGTACATCCTTTTCAATGTCCCCATATACATTGGTCATGTTGTCACTTAGTTGCAGTCTTTTGAATAACCAGTTACCTCACACAAAACAGCAGCTCTCCCATCAATCCCCTAATTCCCAAATGCAAGGTGTAATTTCAGCAGGTGATGATGTCAGTATAGTTAAGGTTACAGGCTTCATATCTCTGCTGCAGATACTACATGCCCTGGACGGTGGTAGAATCCTGATATTGTTTTTGATATATCAGTTTATCTTCTCTACTGAGATATAATTATCAAATTAATACATTGAGGACCAATGATTTTGCATTGGTCAGGTGTTAATCTTTTTTGAACTATGTAGACATGTTTAACCAGTAGTTTTTCTGTTGCTTGCTTCTAGTTTTCTTATTTTTTTCTGTCACACACTTTTTCCTTAATGTTAAAAAATATAAGATACAAGACTTTCTCCTACAATCTAATTTGCTCTATGTAAAATTCACATATTGTGAGGTAGCAAGTCAGCCCTAATTAGTCTTTAGGTGTTTTTTGTGGGTTCTCTCGCAGTAAAGGTAAAATTTCTGTATGTGCGTATCTCATAGCATCTTTTGGTAATGACTGGTGTTTACTTTTCAATAAAGAAAAATGTAAAACTGCTTCACCAGCTTCATTAGCGAGCAGCTAATTAGGCAAGCAGACACCATGTTTTGGGGGTAAGGTATCCTTCTTCACGTATACTTTGACTCCAAAGCCTTGTTTCTAAATAAGTGGGGTAACTGCTAATGAAGTTGCTGATGTGGTTTGTCATTCTGCTTTATTGAAGTTTTTTGTTGGGGACCTTGACTACAGACTAGCTGAAGCTACTCCCTAAAGAACTTACCAATATTTTAGAGTGTGACTTGGACTGTAAATAGTAGTGTTTATTTTTTTTCTAGTAAGACCATTTCTTAAATTTAAAAATTCCCAAAGAGCATTGAAGTTATGAATTATTAAGTCAGGTAAGCTAGTATGTCTATGGAGGGGACTGATTGTTCTAAGGTCGTTGTCCTGGAGAAAGATTTATTTGTAGGAAGCAACCAGCAAATAGGTACTTGGGGTTTAGGAGGCTAGATAGTGCAGTTTTTGTTAGAGGTTCAGTAGTTTGGGCCAGCATCCAGCTTTGCTCAACAAGAGTTGGTGAAGGGGCACTGCCCTGAAAGCATGGTGGAATTCCAACTCTTAGGAGGAAATTGGTAAATTTG
>WMED01010565.1:0-15314 GCA_019650415.1 Pipa parva | reverse complement strand
CAGTGCGAAGTGAGGCGAGGACTCCGCACCTCACTTTGCACTATCGTGAATTACCCCCTGGAGCGGGGAGAGTTAGGAAGCTGGAAGGCCAAATAGAAGAACATTACAGTAGTACAAGTGGGATAGGAGAAGAGCATGCATGAGGGTGTTAGCTTTGGTGAGACAGAGAAAGGGGTGGACCTTGACAATGTTGCGAAGGAAAAATCGACAAGTTTTAGCAGTGGAAGAGATGTGTTTAGAGAAGGCAAGAACAGAGTCAAAAGTCACCCCAAGACAAAGTACAGAGGTTTCAGGGTTGTTGATTGCAAAATCCACTAGAATGGAAAAGTTAGGACGGGGTCCAGGTTTTGGTGGAAAGATGATCAATTCCATTTTAGTTAGATTTAATTTGAGCTGGCACTTGGCCATCCATGAGGGTTTGGGTGGAAAGATAATCAATTAACATTTTTTTCTATGTGACACTAGTAATAGGTAATGTTGTCACTTGATCACTATTTTTTTCGTTATTTGAATAAACATTCAGCTTATACCAGATTGGAGACCCTGCCAACAACTACCTACTATGCCTTAGAGCTGGTTAATTTAAAAAAAGTGCATTTAAAACAATTACATTTTCCATTTCGAACAATTGGTAAAAAAGTAAAAGTCACAAGTATGTGCGCACAAAGTTATAGACATGAACTCTCTACATTGAACAGTTTGATGATAATCTGAAGATGGGTGAGTGGTGAATGAATGCAAATCCACAGAGCTACGATCTACTTTTCATACTTCCCCCAAAGTGAGAAGTCTAAAAAAACAACACTGGGTAGGAAGAATCCAAGAAAACAGTGTCACAAGTGATGTAGATCCTTGCGCCACTCATGAGTAATTGTCGGTGCTCAGTATGGGCAGCACTGCCCATACTCAGTGCTGGGCTCCTTTCCAGCATCTCCAGTTCTTCTGGGCTCTCCTCCAATTCCTGGCTGCTGATGTCATGGGTGGGAGATTTAAATATGTCTTTTGGCAGTGCTCTAGTATTTGTTGACTCAAAAGGTTATTTTACCTATGGATCTTTTATGTCTGTCATTTTTGTAGCTAGTTTCCAGCTTGATTCTGCTTATTACAGCTTAAACTGCTCTTAGGGATTTGCAATGTCCTCTGTGTGCCTCTTCACAGCCAGCACCTCACTTACAGCCAAGTCAGCAGCAAGCTTCTGTCAGCAGCATGCCCAGTGTATCCCAGTAGAAGAACTTTAAGTCACATGTTGCGTCAAGGGTGCTGTGAGTTCAAGTTCATCTTTTGCCCAGGATTGCTGAGAGCTACAGTTCTTCTATGCTGCTCCAAGTGGTCCCGCTCTAAAATTATGTACAGTTCTGCTGATCTAGGTCTCTGTCAGTGACTAATGTGAGTCATATCCAGCTGCCACCAGTGTGGAGTTAGCCTGAGGGCTGTGACCTGGGACATCCCCTATTGCAAAGGCCATACCCCCTTAAGAGGGTTCAGGGTGAAGACCAGGGCCTCCTTAGATTCTGCACCTCAGTGTTAATCAGCACTAACTCCCACTGTGGTACAGAGGGTTCACCTATCTCCAAAGTCATGATTGTTCCTGCACTTGTTCACAGTATACCTTAGTGCTTTCAGAGGTGTACCACCTTGCAGATTTAAAGTGTTCCTGTCACCTCAAAATTCTACGGGTGAATTTTAATAAAATTGAAAATCGCAATATTGGGATATCAAATTATTTTTACTGATATCACAACATCAATATTGCCGATATCTGAAGTTTATCGATATCACAATAACAGCAATATCGATATCGTGAGATCGAAATTCGAATGAAATGTTTAATCTGTTTATTTCTATGGAAAATCCATAATATCTCTGGAAAATTTGATATCGCAATATCGATCGGTAAAAATCTTTTCATATTAATAAAATCAAAAATTGCAATACCACGATATCGATATTGCCGATATTGCGGTATTGCAATTTTCGATTTTATTAAATTTTGCCCTAATACTAATTTAGGTTCTACTAAGGAAATAAATGTTTTTGTAAATATATATGTACTTTGTATTACAAAAAGTACCCGAGTTGGGCTAAATGATGATTGACATTATTGATCCTCCAATCAGATCCCTTAAATCACGATCTAGCAGAGATCTGATTGGAGGAGCAATAATGTCAATCATCATTTAGCCCCGCCCAACCAAACTCAGGAAAGAAAAGTTAGGCTGACAGGGAAGATGACAGAGAGAAAAACGCTGTATAAAGGTACATTTTTAAAATACATATATATTTACAAAAATGTTTATTTCATTAGTAGAACCTAAATTAGTATTAGTTTTGAGGTGACAAGTGCACTTTAACCCTTATGTTTAATATGCCTAGTGCTTCCATAGTATGCTATAATGCCTCTAGTGGCGACCCAGTCACATGGTACCCCCTTGTTTTCCCTGAGGTCTGTGAGAAATAGTATGCATTCCTAGTGGAATTAAAGGGCAGAGGAAAGTTATAAAAACAGCAAACAGCTTACATTAGATTCTGAAACAGCAGCCCCTTTGCAAATTCCATTAATGGACAATACGTATATTGCCTCTGTAAACTCACACTCTACAGTAAGCTGAAATAAAAAAAAAAATCTCTTTATGTGCCACTAAAGCATACACATGTAGAATATGTTTAGTAGGGAAAAAAAATCAGATTTGCTGATAGAGAAGAAAAAGACGAACAGATGGGAACATAACCAACAATAAAAGATTTCATATCATGCATTATGTTTCAGAACTAGCTTATCTGTAATTCAATAAGAAATGAGTCACCTGCAATGAAACTGCACGAGTAGTAAATTATAAATATATAGTGCATGTTGTGGTTCATAAAATAAAGAAATACATCTGTCTTTTAGCTAATATGCCCATCCAAGATAATAGATGCCAATTTGGGCTCCTGCTTGGCAACAATTAAAGAAACAATTTTTTAGTTATTGTTAAATACAATATTTAATATAATGATATAAAGATAATGCTATTGACTCACTTTCAGTCCTTATTCAGTTTATAGTCACTTTCAGATACGTTCATCTCTAACATACTGCCACTGCAGTAGTTCAGAAACATAGGCGGGACGCTTAACAATTCTGAATAGCCAATCAGAAACTGGAAAGTAAGAGGGTATAGTAAAGATGAAGGAAGGGATGTCTTAGACCTGTTTAGAAGGTTACACAGAAGACTTGTGGAATTAGTCACATATATGAGGATGACAAAGGGTTCCAACAGAACTTACAAAAAAGATTCAGGAACTGGCCTCTCTGGTGATGAAATATCAGCAATATAACGATCATGTCATTTTTGATGATTTATAAAACTGACGCATTGAAATTTTTTCACCTAAAAGTCTACACCTAATTTAGGTTGGCGAAAACCCATCCCCTATGGAGTAGGTCCAGTCATTTTGATGCATTATTTATGATGAGTTTTTGCACTGAAAATGAACGTCAATAACTATCAATACGCAATAGAAGGGGAACCGCATAGAAAACAATGCAAAGTTTGCCGATTTTGACAGAACAATATTTATTGATATTGATCTTATCGATATTGATGATTTTTTATCTGTTATAAATCGGCAGAATTGAAAAATTCAGTGAATAGAAAGTCAGCAGTGAAAAACATTAAAAATGGTGAAGAGCTTTGCAACTAATCTAAAAGGTCAAAATGACCTTTAGAAATTTCCCTCAACAAATCATGTCAGGGAGCTGTTTCTAACCTCTGACCTGCCATTGACTGAAGTTTGTACAACAGCCTATTTTAGATGCACATCACACGGTGTTTAAAACAAATCCATGGACTTTATAACACTTCACACAATGAATGGAAATGCGCACCTATAATATCCTGTTTGAATACATTTTTTATTTCTTTATTTTCTCCCCTTAAACAAAATCCATATTTCATTTGAGCAAGTGAAACCAGTAAGAAATCATTGCTCTCACCTTAGATTCATGTGAACAATTACATGAACGGACATGTTTTGCACACTGAAGATTAATGCAGATATATTTGTCTACAATCCTAGTTTATCATTAACCAGTGCAATTACTGGTGTAGTTTTGAGCTTTATTGTCTGTTTGCATTTTGAAAAGAAACTGCACCCTATGCCTTTGACTGTATACATCTCATCTTACCTATTCACCTTTCCTTCCCACATATATCTATTACACCTGTGATGGAAAATGTCTATGTGAGTTAGGCTTTACTTATTTACTTTGCACTATTCACTGTTAATCTTTATTGTTATATAGCTCAACTCATTTTATACAAACCTACAAAGAACTGGTACGGTTCACAAGGGCCCACCCTAGTACAGTCTGCAATCTCAGTCTTTGAGCCTCAGGCTGCCTTGAATCATTATTTAGTGAAGAGCTTACCGTTTCAATACCATGATGATATCTCTAGGAGGACTTGTTTGATGGGTTTGTGCTGCCATTTTTATACACTATCATATTATTTACAGAACATCAGGAAATCTGGAGACCAGAGACAATGAAGTTGATCCTGAACATGAGGAAAAATATCCTTCCCGAAGTTCAGCCTTCACAAGCTCCACAAGCACATGAACAGCTGCAATGTCCTTAAGTTAGTTAATCATGCAGGAAAACAGAAAAAATGAACACCTACGCCCTATTATACTGTTATGGAAATAGTGACTATTGCAAAATCAATCCAAACAATGAATGAAAGCTCAGAGGAGGAAAATGAAGATATATATGTATGGATGTGCATGTATGTATAATTTTATATATAAAGCACCACAATTTTATACAGCTCTGTACAATTCAGCAGTACAAATATAATACAGGCATGGGGAAAGTGCATTGTACAATACAAGTATAATACCACAAGGATACATCACTTTAAGTGCCAGGTTGTGGTTGACACAAGAGGTTGGAGGTCCCTGCCCCATAGAGCTTACAATCTAATTGGGAGGAAGAGTTACAAACACAGATAGAAGGGTAACAAGAGCTGTAAAAATGTGCTGCAAACTGGTAAAAAAACAAACAAATATTAAGCATAAACAACTAAGAAAGGATAAAATAAAATATATACATAAAAATCAGTGATAAATATCAGTGCTAGTGCTCCAAAAGGTAGGACTTCAGTTTGGTTTTAAAAGTGAAGAGGGAATATTCCTGGAGACGATAAAGAGGTATAGAATTCCAGATGTAGGGGGCAGAGAGAGAAAAGGGTTTAAGACAAGAAAGGGCAATACTGGTGTGTGGCATGCAAAGCTGGTTGCTTTTGGAGGAGTTCAGTTTTTGTCGAGAAATGTATAGGCATATGAGTTAGGAAATGTAGAGAGGTGCAATGGATTGAAGTGTCTTAAATGTCAAAAGGAGAATACTGTAAATGATTTGTTTTCTTATGGGGAGCCAAGGAGCAGAAAGAGATTGGTTGGGAGAGAGTCTGTCCCCTTCAGTGAGAGAGGGAGACAATTCTGGCAGCAGAATTTAGAGTAGACTAGAGTGGGGAGAGATGGGAAGCTGGAAGGCAAGATAAAATAATATTAAAGTAGTCCAATCTGGATAGGGCGAGAATCATGCATAAGAGCATTAGCAGTGGAGTGAGAGAGAAAGGAGCAGATCTTGGCAGTGCTGCAAAAGAAAAATCGACAGGTTTTAGCAGTGGTAGAGATGGGTTTAGAGAAGGAAAGAGCAGAGTCAAAAGTTACTCCAAGACAACGTACAAAGGTTGCAGGGTTGTTGATCGCACCATCCACTAGAGTGGAAAAGGTAGGAGGGGGTCCAGATTTGGGTGGAAAGATAATCAATTAAATTTTAGCGAGATTTAATTTGAGCTGGCGCTTGGCCATTTACGAGGACCTTCCGAGGAGATAGCTGGGAATTTGAGTCTATGTTTCAAGTGTTAGATCAGTAGCGTAAAGTAAATTTGGGTACCATCTGCATACAAGTGATACTGAAGACCAAATGGATTGATGATATCATCCAAGCAAAAAGTGTACAGGAAGAACAGGAGGGGGCCAAGGACGGATCCTTGGGGCACCCCCACCTTAAGTGGGACAGGAGGAAAGGTGTCATTAGCATGAAAGACAAAAAAGGAACAATCAGAAAGATAGGAAGTCAGCCAAGAAGCAGCTTGATTACGGACCCCAAGCGCATGAAGAACTTGAATAAGAAGGGAGTGATCAACAGTGTCAAATGCAGAGGATAGAGAGAAGGTGGAATAGGAGAATATGAGATAGAAATGTTAACAAGGTGATGATCTGAGGTAGGGAATCGTCTGATATTAAGAACAGAGAGAGAAGCATTTTTTTGTAAAAACCAGATCTAGAAAGTCACCATCCCTATGGGTGCTCGAGTTAGTTCACTTGTGAAGGTCAAAAAGAGGAAGTTATGTTGAGAAAATGAGAAGGCCAAGATAGAGAGGGATCATCAATATGACAGTTAAAGTCCCGTATAATGAATGGCGTTATCATTAGAATATCAGAGTATCATTAGAATGAAAAAAGGCTAGCTAGGATTCAGAATCAGATAGAAAATCCATAGGTGAGGAAGCAGAGGGTAGCTTGTATATAACAGCAACACGTAAAGGTAAGAGATAGAAAAGTTGGACAGCATGAACCTCAAAGGAAGAGAAAACAAAGCAGTCAGGGATAGCGATAATACATTTGAAATGAAAGCGGGAGGCAAGGAGTCAGACTCCACCGCCACAACCCACAGACCGTGGAGCATGGGAGAAAGATAGGCCTCCATGGGTTAATGAAGCCTCAGTAGCAGAATCATGAGAGGATTACCAGGTTTCTGTTAGTGCTAACAGGTAAAGAGAGCTGGAGAAAGAGATTGTGAATTAAAGTTGATTTGTTAGTTATAGAGCATTATAGAGCATGCATATTTTTCTTGTTTAGATAATGGTCTAACCTTCTCCCCTTAGTATTTTAAGATGGTATTTATATATGGAAAGTAACTCATAGCTTGGAAAACTAGGCAAAAGTAAGGTTAAAATCGCACATTGCTTGACATTGACATTGTTTGACATTGGCAAAAACCCTCTAAGGAACAAAAAAATATATCTGATATGTCCTTTATTTCAGTAGATCATTGGTTCAGATACTCAGAATATGATGCTAAGGTAATTAAGGTGTTATCATCACTTGCATGATTGAAAAGGTAAAATGGGAGGAGCTTATTTTGGCAGAATTATTTACTCTATATCTAAGGCTTACTGCACATCCTAAATGAATCATATTTTTTACATTTTCAATAAAACATTGGGTTGCACTTTTTGCCAATTTTTAAAATAAATTAAAAAAAAACAGTAACATATGATCCATTTACTTTTTATCTTTATCAGCATGACATATATACACATTTAAATACTCTTCAAAATGTAGTTTTTATTTAAAAAAGAAAGCTAAACAAAATCAGATAGTTGAATACTGCCAAGATACACATCCTCTAGAGCTAGTAAAAAAAGAAACAAATGCTTCCCGTACATGCATTCTAGTGGAAAGGGCACACTGCTCTAAAGGTCTCGGTGACATATTATTCATTCTGAACTGTTAAGGTGTCCTTATGGATATTCCAAAGTTCTAACAAATCTGTGTTAGATACTGTAAGTTTTTACAATGTTATTAATATTGTTAGGGTCCATGAAAATATCTGTTTATAGCATTCTCCATTTACCTGAAAGAATTGTAAATATGAAATCCACTGCCCTACTCAGTCTTTAAATAAAAATTATTTTGTCATTGGTTATTTGCCTTACTAGATAAGGTCTTAGCAAAGTCTTCATCAGCAACCAAAGCTTTCTGTAAGATCTAGATTTGCAGTTTCCTATAGTTTTCCATTGTGGCATGCTGTTACAAATATCGACGTTCTCTGAGCTGCCATAGTAACCCACATTAAGGCACCTTATATCATAATTGTTATCAGTCATTGCCAGAATTACAGTTAAAAAAACAAGTATTTGGAGTTATAAAATGTTGTTTATGAAAATGAAGGCCATGGGGCGAAATGTAAATATACTTTCCATTCAGGTCACTAATGCACTTCAGGTTATTTGTATTGTTCCAGAAGGCCTTGTTTATCTCTTCTTAATTTTACTTTAAATGATTAACTATATATATATATATAAAGCTTGGAGGATTTCCCAGATAGCAATGCAACATTCCTTGATGATTAATAATGTAGTAAACTTAATGATTATAAACTCCTATTGTAATGATGGAACACCGTGTCCAGTTTCCAGATATCTGCAATGAAAGAAAGAGAAAATCTAGATTCTGTAATATATATCATGTTAAACAGATATATATACAAATATCTAAAGCAATAATTTACAACTGGGGAAATGCTTCATCACAAAGTATTTATTAACTCACTGCAACATGTTTTGAGCCATTTAAGACCCATTGGGAAACTGATTCATATAGACATTAATCTGTTCTAGTCACAAATGGGCCCAAAAGTCTATGGGCAAAATGTATTCATCTTGAAAAGACCCAATTTCGTCTTTTCTGAGTTTATTCTTGCAAAATTTTGGCTATTTCTCACGGTAAATATCAATTGATTTTTTTCGGTCAATATTGACTGATAGAAACTTTTAAATGGTGTTTTTAGACTGGATTTCTCAATATAAAAGGTAGTAATACTACTAATGTAAAGTATGGCTCCCTTTTCATTGAAAAATTCAAGTGAAAAACTCAGTCAAAAAGTTTCCATCAGTGAATATTAATTGAAAAAACTGATCGATATTTATTGCAAGAAACAGCGGAGATCTCGCTGGAATAAACTCAAAAAGATGAAATCGGCTCTTTACAAGTTTATTAAATTTCTCTGTAAATAGTTAAAAAAGGGATCCATATACTTCCTTATATAATCAAAGAATTAGGGGCTAATTCACCATTGTGCGTAGTGAGCTACGAAGTCTTCGGCTCACTTCGCACATGGTGTTATGCGCCTGCTGATGTCCTGCACGCGGATATCAGCGAGTGCATTAAAGGAATTTCAGTCTCGGTGAGAACACTCGAGACTGAAATCCCTTTAATGGGCTCGCTGATGTCCGCGTGCAGGACATCAGCAGGCGCATAATACCATGTGCGAAGTGAGCCAAAGGCTTCTCAGCTCACTACGCACAATGGTGAATTAGCCCCTAAGTCTGGATGGTTACAATCTTTCATAAAATTATATGTGAATATCCCTTAAAAGGTCTTTGTAAATAAACTGGGCAATCCAACTTTATCTCCTTTTTATTCTTCCCTATGCTACAGCAAATCGATTATGCATATATCTAATACCCATTGTAGATATGTCTCCACAACAAACTAGAGTGTGTGGAATGTTAGTTTTTATATACAGTGCTATAATTGTCTTTACATGCTACGTCCCCTTTTTTACACCTTGGGGGAATTTTCGACCTCTCTGATTTTTATAGGGCTGAATAAAAATTCAGATATAGAAAAAGATAGTAATAAATATCGATGTATTAGAATTGGCACACTCTGCACTATTTTCCATGAGGGTCCCTTTCTATTTAATAGCGATATAGATATTGGCAGTATTTTTTGTCAGGAAAAGTAATCTCACTTTGACTATGTGACAGGACCATCTCCATAGGGAACAATGGCTACCCTAAACCAGGTGAATATTTTTGGGTGAAAAATAGGTCAGAAGGGGGCTTTATAAAGAATGATATTTGTGACACTGATATTTAATTCGATATTACCAGTTTTAAAATGGCTGAAATTATTTAAGACTTTTATAAATAACCTTCTTTTTGTCATTAGAGGAAGAATGGATTCGCTCAATCCCCAGTGTAACAAAGTAGCAATGCATCAATTGGGTGCTCGGATAGCCAACAATGAATAGATTAATCATTGATTAAGCGCCCTAAGCGCGAAACGCGTTAGGGGGTGCTCTGATTTTTGATTTTATTTCATTTTCATTGTACCAGCCTTATTTTAAACATACTGGATTAAAGTTTTTTGCTTTTAACTTTTGGAGTGCCGATTTTTCTCATCTATTCTTTTTGTCATTGCTTAATTCTTTATATTTGAAAGTCATAGTAAACCCACAGTAAAATCTAGGAAAATTGAAGTAGTGGATAATTTAAATGCCCCAATATGAAAGCAGGTTACTCCACAGCTTAGTGCATGACTTTCCAGATGCCATAATAAGCAGGGAAAAAAAGAACAGATTAAGCTGGAGTATAATGCATAAAGCGCTTTCATTCACAACATGTTTCGGGTCCCAAGGCCAGTTTTCAAATGAAACCAGAATGCATCACTGATAATCAAATTATGATGGTACTTTTTCTGGCAATGCCACAATTTTTTAACCTCTTTAGAGGCAGTTTGTTCAGATACAGCGAGGGACACAGTATCAGCGGTGGGTATAAAAGTTCTAGGTGTGCTAAATACCACAGACTGTATCAGGGAGGGCTTTTAAAAAAAATGCATTTTAAATTTAAGTGAATGTAAAAATGTTCTCCTCACACAAAAATCTAATTAAATTGCAATAAAATCACATCTACAGAGTTTCCAGGGTAAATAAGCCCAAAATAGAAATGTTATGAAAGTGGCAAATCTTCAGTTTATGGGTCTGTCAAAAATTGAATACCATTTAAAAAAAAAATGCAATATTTTGGAATTATAATTTTATTCAAGATGAGATGGACCAATAAAGGAATAAGGGGATGCAAAATGGTTTGTGATTAAAAGAGTTTTTTTTATGGCATCACAGGTGATCTTAAAACAGTATTGAGATATCATCAACCCAGTAACCTCTGTACATTGTCTTAGGGTGACTTCTCTAAACGCATCTCTATCACCGCCAAAATCTGTCGATTTTTCCTTCGCAACATTACCAAGATCCGCTCTTTTCTCTCTTGCTCCACTGCTAATACCCTCTTACATGCTCTTCTCCTATCTCACTTGGACTACTCTACGTAGTGTTCTTCTATCTGGCCTTCCAGCTTTCCACCTCTCCCTGCTACAGTCTATTCTATATTGTCTTGCCAGAATTCCCTCCTTCTCTCCCTGGAGGAGACAGCCTTTCTCCCAATCTCTCTCTGCTCCTTGGCTTCCCATAAGCAAAGAATCATTTACAGTTTTCTCCTTTTGACATTTAAGACACTTCAATCCATTTCCCCTCCCTATATTTCCTCTCTCTTGTGCCCGTATATTTTTCGTCAACTGTACTTCTCTCAATGGAAACAGCATTACACACCACACACCAATTTTGCCCTTTCTCATCTTAAACCCTTTTCTCTTTCTGCTCCCCACATCTGGAATTCTATACCCCTTTATCTTCACCAGGAACATTCCCTCTGTACTTTTAAAACCAAACTGAAATCCTACCTTTTGAAGCACTAGCACTGATACTTATCACTGATTTTTATGTATATAGCTTTTATTTTATCCTTTCTTAGTTATTTATGCTTAGTATTAATATTTATTTACCAGTTTTTCAGCACATTGTCACAGCTCTTATTACCCTTCTATCTTTGTATGTTTAGTCTTCCATTTAGACTGTAAGCTCTACGGGGCAGGGACCTCCAACATTGTGTCAACCACAACCTAGCACTTAGGGGGTTATTCACTAAGGTGCGAATTCGACTGTTGAATTCGCAAACAGCGGATTCCCATAGCAAATCCGCTACAATTTTCCCATTGTAATGTTGCAACAATTTTTTAATGTTAAGATTGTGACTTGTTTCCCATATTAAAGTCACGACTAGCAACCTATTGCGACTGTCTTCATCTGGCGAATTCACACCTATACACAACAGTTCAGACTTTAGTGAATAATCCCTTAAAGTGTTGTATCCTTGTGATATTATACTTGTATTGTACAATACACTTTTCCCATGTCTATATTATATTTGTATTGCTGAATTGTACAGCACTGCGTAAATTTGTGGTGCTTTATAAATAAAATTCTACATACATACATCATATTTAAAGTAAATAACCTCTCACTTCTGAATATAACACAAAATACTTCTAAATAGCACATAAAAATTAGAAATAAAATACATGTATACAATAAATTGAATTTACCTATGATATTGCTGCTGATTTAAGTATTAAACCTAATTGCTTTCTGCAACATAAACATTGTATAAATCTTAATCTCTGCAAGCCATAATTAATCATCAGTAGTAATCATACTTTGTAGGAGATTTCCAGTTTGTGTTAGTTGAAGGGAAAGCAGTATGAGTGGAATGTATAATGTCATAATCGACTGCTGAATATTTTATATCCAGCAGGGTAGTGTATCAAGAGAAAGATAAAAGGTGTCCGTTTGCATAACTCAGAATAATAAGCGACTTCACAGCCGCAGACTGGTGAAAAACATACACAAGGAAATGCAAAAATAATTTGTAGGTAGGAATGATGTTTGAAACAACATCATTTAAAATACCAAATATTCGGTCATTGTACAGCATTTGCAATTTTATTTATGGCCCATACTGGTATATATATCCATTCTTGCTACATTTCTATAAAAATAATTGCTTAGAAGAATGTTAGTGTTGTTCCCTATAATATCTTGAACTGTATGGCTTTGTAAACATCACTATTAGAGATAAACATTATCATTCAACACTCTTTAGAGTTGACATTACTTTAGCTATGGAGTGGACCCCATAATTTTCCCGTGGGGCCACATGAGAAATTGGAATGGTTTTAGAGGGCCAGACTAATATAATTTCCAACTTCACATGTGGCCCCATGGGAAAATTAATTGCCCACCCCTGCTGTATAGTATATGCCATAGAGCATAACAAACTGTGCTGCTCCCTCCTTCCTGCTCCCTAACCTCTGAAGGAGGGGGGCACTATCTTGGTGCTCACTCCACTACCTCCTACCTCTTCCCTGTCCTGGCTCCGTTTGATCTAGTGCTACAGTGTTCCTCTTTCACAGGAAGTTGAAAGTCAAGATTGAAACATGGCTCCTTATAAATAAATACATACATACATACCCCACATCCCTGTCATCTGATGTTGGCAAAAGGGCCAGGCCAAAGATGTCCACAGGGGCTGTAGTTTGCCCACCCCTGCTTTAGTTGTTTGAAATTGTATTAACTAGTTCACATATATAACCTGGAAAATCTAGAGTAAAAAATAAATTGTTTTCCATAAGAAAGTTAGCTATCCAAAAAGATGTAAACTATATTCTTTATGCAGTAACAGGGATAAAACTGTGTAACTATATAGGTAATGATTTATTCACAAAAATATATTACCCTTAAAGCAGGAGCAGCTAATTCTATTATTTCTCTTGAATGGATACTTTTAAATATAAAATATGTTTGTGTGGCAAATGCCATAAAGTGATGATATTTTTCTCCAAGAAATGGCAACAGTGTTGTAAACAAGCAGTGGTTGTAACACTGAAGGTATAGACACGAGAGGTACATGCCTATAGGAAGCTCAGATAGAAGATTGTCTGAGATGTAGGGGGTGGCATCAGGGAGATAATCACCCCATGAAATGATCCTTCTTGGAAAGATGAACACAGGCTGGTGGCTGCTCTTTCTTGGAGGGTGTTACAAACAAGACAGAACTCACAGCACATTGATTCTCTAGTTGTCCAAATACTGCTGAACTGTGTGATAGTTGCTATGAGAACGAGTCATCTGTTCTGTATTGTGAACACAATGAATCCCTTCCTGGTGCTACTTGTATGTCGGCATTATGATACTTGATAGAGCTGTTAGAAGGTGAACGTGTCTGATCTATACTATAGGAGGACTGTAAATAAGGACTGACTGTTGGACTAATATTTCATTAACTTTTTGATTTTTAACTTCACTAAATCTGGGTTCAACAGTATATTTTTAACTTAACATTTATGATTCATTACTATAACATATATATATATATATATATATATATATACCCTCCCTGTGGGTTTTCTTTTAAAAGGGAATGGAGAAGAGGATTGCTCTAGGAAAGCACAATTTGAGTCTATGGAAACTGGAAACCCTGTTGCATATTAGAGTTTTAATATCATTACAGCTGTGCAGTACCTCAAAACAATAATCTTGTTTATTAATAGTCACTAAACTATCATATTTACCATCTATAATTATATTTTTCTATCAGAAAAGGGGGTAAGTAGTGGTATCATTAATATCCTTTGTATATTTGTATTTCAGGCATGAATACAGAATTCTATCTTACAATGAACAGATGAGATTCTGAAACAGTAAATACAGAGTATTAAGTTTTGATGACTTTATACCAGCAAAACCCTTTCCATAAAGTAATAAAATAATAAGCTAATACCAAACTATAGAAACAATGTAGACATTGAATCAACCAACACATGAGATGCACTACACCCATTTGCCTCAAAAACAGCAGCTGTGCTTTCTTGTGCATGTAACCAGGTCAGAGGCTGTTCAGCTGCAGGAACAAACTCGATTAAGACTGGCGATAATGTTTTGAAGGATTGTAATTCATCTCCATTTGAAGGGCATTATCATTGTTCCATAGCTACTGCAAAGAGCAAGGTTAACAAATATTCAGTGATGAATATATGAAAGCTAGTCAGATCCTGTTCTCTGAAATCTTTAGATATGTCTGTCAGAAGCAATAAAAGGAAAAAAGAAAAATATACTTAGTGGTCTTTATCCTTGGAAGTGGTTTATGATACTCTAAATTGCTACATGCTAAGACATATTTTTATCTTCTACGCATACATATGTACTTCAGGAAAAAAATGTTAGCACTGCTTACAAAGATAATATTTACTATGTGATTTCAGATTGCATTTTAGTTTTTCTCATAAAATGGAGCATTGTAGTGTAATACAGTATCTGCTGTGAAATGTCCAAGAACCAGGCAGCTTTCCCAGTAAATCTCATTTTCCTCAACCTCAAAGTACAATTCAGTAAAACCATAAAATGAAAAACGAAGTTGTTTTAGGGTAATGCGTCATTTTTGTAGGTGATTTTCTTCTTTTAAAATAATGTTTGTAAGGAATAGTGTCATATCCAGAACTTTCCTCATAAAAAAAGTGTGATTACATGTGTTTCATACCCATAAACAGCACTGTTCAACCATTTCACTTGAAAAGACGATTTAGTACATTTTATATTTCAAAGAGATGTTGCCATAAGTAGGGAGGTCCCCAAAATGTTACATTGCCCCACATTTTGTTAAACCAGCTCTGAGTATTTCATAAATATGCATTGTCTCTATGGGTCTATTTACTAAGCAGAGGCTGCACAAATCAGGAACTCATCTTCAAAGTTTACATTTTTACTGTGTTTTGAAATACCAGTCCAAGGGGGATTTATTTCT
>WMED01010564.1:0-15704 GCA_019650415.1 Pipa parva | reverse complement strand
CGCTCCTTGCACCATTGAAACTGACGTTTGGCATTGGCATGAGTTACCAAAGGTTTGGCTAAAGCAGCCCAGTCGTGTATACTGACCCTGTGAAGCTCCCGACGGACAGTTCTGGTGGAAACAGGAGAGTTGAGGTGCACATTTAATTCTGCCATGATTTTGGAAGCCGTGGATTTATGTTTTTGGATACAATCCGGGTTAGCACCCGAACCTCCCTTTCAGACAGCTTCCTCTTGCCTCCACCGTTAATCCTGTTGGATGTGTTTCATCCTTCTTGGTGGTATGCTGACATTACCCTGGATACCGTGGCTCTTGATACATCCCAAAGACTTGCTGTTTTGGTCACAGATGCGCCAGCAAGACGTGTACTAGCAATTTGTCTTCTTTTGAACTATGGTAGGTCACTCATACTGTTGTGTGCATTGCTCTTACCTTGCTAATTGAATCTTCACACTCTGCTCTTTCTGGTGCAATGTGCAATTAATGAAGATTGGCCACCAGTCTGGTCCAATTTAGCCATGAATCCTCCCACACTAAAATAACAGGTCTTTCAGTTTCATTTTCTAACCCCTGTATAACTGGCATATCAATCCAAATAAGAGCTTTTAATATTTGGTCTTTCAAAACTTTCAGCTGCATTTAGGGGGTTATTCATTAAAGTCCTAATTGTTGCGTATAGGTGTGAATTTGCCAAATGAAGACAATTGCAATAGGTTGCTACTGTCGCAGTCATGTCTTTATATTGAGAATATTGTACATTAACATTCATTGTAATTTTTTTCATAAGTTTCTATCTCATAGACAGCAAAGATTTCCTAAGAAATTAGAATTCTTCATGAGACAAATGAAATAACAGCCATTATAATACTTCTGTCTTCTCAACTTCACTAGCCCGTATATTTTTTTTTTTCAAATTCTGTTTATTTATATTAATATTTGCATTTTTGCATGAATTTTTCCAATAAACTTATACGTTAACGGGGTTATTCACTAAAGTCCGAATTGTTGCGTATAAGTGCGAATTCGCCAGATAAAGACTGTCACAATCTGCTACAGTCACAAGACTGCTACTGTCACAATCACATCTTTATAATGAGAATATTGTCGCAGTTGCGACTTTATTATGGGAAATTTGTCACAATCTTAACTTTAAAAAATTGTCTCGACTTTACAATGGGGAAATTGTCACGGATTTGCTATGGGAATTCACTGTTTGAGAATTCAACAGTCGAATAACCCTCAAAGTTTCTTCAGATCATTTTGCATAAGTTACTTGGACACTATGTATATGTAGTTTGGAGATTCGCAATGCTATATCTCCTATTGGATGTTATATTACATACATCAGCAGCGTGCATAAAATGTATATTTTATAGGGGATGTTCACCTAAAGTGTAATATTTAATAGTTTAATAGTTAACTGGTTTCTCTTGCTGTTTTTTTTAAATTAGTTACTTTTACATTAAAATGGGCGTTTGGTTTGCTTAACTGGTGTTAAGCCACTTACCAGACATATATATGGGCAAAATTTACTAAAGTCGAAAACATACTTTTTGACTTTTTTGCCCAAAAATCAGGCAAAAAAATGGGCAAAAAGGTCAAAAACAACCTTTTTGCCCATTTTAACCCAATTTTCTAGTGAAAAATGGCAGAAAAAAGTGAAAAACAGAGAAGAAAGGTCTAAAACATGCAGTGAAGGAAATAATGATTTGATCCCTTGCTGATTTTGCAAGTTTTCCCACTGACATAGACATGAACGGTTTATAATTTTAAGGGCAGGTTAATTTTAACATTGAGAGATAAAATATCCTAAATAAAATCCAGAAAAACACATAGTATAAATTGTATGAATTTATTTGCATTTTGCAGTGAGAAATAAGTATTTGATCCCTCTGGCAAACAAGACTTAAAACTTGGTGGCAAAAACCCTTGTTGGCAAGCACAGCAGTGAGACGTTTTTTGTAGCTTATAATGAGGTTTGCGTACAAGTCTGGAGGAATTCTGGTCTACTCCTCTTTGAAGAACATCTCTAAATCATTTAGGCCCTAATTCACCATAGTGCGAAGTGAGCCGTGAAGCGTTCGGCTCACTTTGCACTTGGTGTTATGTTCATGCTGATGTCCGCATGCAGGACATCAGCATGCGCATAACACCAAGTGCGAAGTGAGCCGAACGCTTCGCGGCTCACTTCGCGCTATGGTGGATTAGGGCCTAAGATTTTGTGGCTGCCGCATGGCAACTCAGAACTTCAACTCCCTCCATAAGTTTTCTATGGGATTAAGATCTGGAGACTGGCTAGTCCACTCCATGACCTTAATGTGCTTCTTTTTGAGCCACTACTGGTCTATGACCCTCTAGCAACAAAAAAAAGATGAAGTTTGATAGAAAGAACATAAAGACCAATGAAAAATTGTTTTGAAATGTCACAACACATTAAAAAAAATTTTGTGAACTTCCACTTTAAATGGTTTATTGACTGTGGTGCATGTTTTGTGTCTTTAGTAAAAGTTTATATTATATATCTTTATATCATGCTATCTATTTTAAGGCACCCTTTGTACTTGTATAGCAGCTTTTTTTGGTATTAAAACATATGTTTGTGTTTAGCATTTGTGTAGACATGCATAAAATATGTAGAGTTTGGAGTTAGTAAGGCCCTCTAGGCTTCTTTTAGGCTCAGACTGCACTATTATGATACATTCCAGAGAGCAGAGTAAAGAGAGGAAGGATACAATTAAATTATAGGTACTGATGAGCAGAATAGAGACCAGAATACATCTGTAGAGAATTATAAGTTTTATTTTGGGAATGTGAGCAGTTGTTCTTGCAATGTGTTTTTATAGCAAAGCTTGCAGCTGCCTACTCCAGTTATTATTAATCTGGTGTTTCAACTTTATGTATATTCAAAAGGAAGAGAGATTTTTCCCAGAGTGCAATGGAGAATTAAGTAAGTTCCTCTTCCAATGAGGAAAGAGGTGATACCCTATTAGTCTTGCTAGAGTCAGAAGCTCTTCATTGCATACTCTAGAGGCGTGCGAGCACAGTTAAAATATCTAGCAGGGCAGTCTTGAGCTCCGTCCAGGAGAGATTGGGTTTAGTAATGCCAGCAGTGTTCTTTTCTAAGGTATCAAAGTCATATAAGTCATATAAGGTTTAAGTGATAGCCTTAGGGTTAGGTCTCTTTGGAGATTGCTGTGAACAATTCCCTCCAAAAAGAATACTCGACTGGTGATTGCAAGAAGCATTGCTCTACTCTGAAATTTATATTGCCTGAAACTGTAATGTAATTTGTAAGTACATGTATAAAGTTATTACAGTTCCAATGCTACTCTATAAGTGATGATCTTTTACAAACAAACTACTTCATTTCATGTTCGCAAGAATTCCTGGTGCCCAGAATTGCTATTTGCTAATTGTTTTCCCCATATGTATTAGTGTGAGCTCACACCTGAGAGATAATTTTACTAGTAATCAAAATAGTGCTACACATCTTATGCTTTGTGAGAGTCTGATCTCTTGTTTCCTGGTGGGCCCCTGGTCTCTTGTTTCCTGGTGGGCCCTTGGTCTCTTGTTTCCTGGTGGGCCCCTGGTCTCTTGTTTGCTGGTGGGCCCCTGGTCTCTCGTTTGCTGGTGGGCCCCTGGTCTCTTGTTTGCTGGTGGGCCCCTGGTCTCTTGTTTGCTGATGGGCCCCTGGTCTCTTGTTTGCTGGTGGGCCCCATGTCTCTTGTTTTCTGGTGGGCTCCTGGTCACTTGTTTGCTGTTAGACCCCTGATATCTTGTTTCTTGTTGGACCCATGCTCACTTGTTCCATGGTGGGCTCATGATCTCTTGTTTTCTTGTGGGCCTCTGATCTCCTTTTGTTGGTGGGCCCCTGGTTTCTTATTTCTTGGTGGGCTCCAGCCTTCCACTTTGACAGTGTTGGAATGAGGTATCTAGGGCCCACCAGAGAAGCTGATTGCAAGGGCCCACAACCTACTAACAAAAGTTGTCATGTACACCAGAACTGTTATAATAAATTATACATTTGGCTAGACTTTACAAAAGAGCCAGTGGCTGAAGCTTGAGTGACATTGAAAGGTAGCTGGGGACCTGCAAAAGGTACAAGAAGATGCTTTTTGGCAACAGACCTGGACCCTCCAACAGTGTGACCCACTAGAGGATCATCTGGTGCTTTGGTGGGCCAGTCCAACCCTGCTATCTATGAACACTATTTCATACTTTTTTGGAAAATTGTGTTATATTATTTAACAATGAATTTTGTTGAATCTTGCTTTTCCCATCACAATTTCAGTACAACTATGTCTGTAAATAGAAGTATTCATGAAGTATAATTGAAAAACTCTCTTGAGGACAAAATTTACTAGACAGAAAAAAAAAACTATTTTATGCTTGAATTTACAAATATTTCAATTGGAAATTAGTTATAATTAGAATAAAAATCTGCTCGTATATATTGTTGGTTCAACAATGCACAAATGCACAATGCACAGTATAGTATATGCTGTTTTTAATACAATTCAACAAATTAAAATAGTGGAAAATTAAAACCCTAACATACATTTCATTTTAATAGCTACTGTAGGTGTTTTGGGCATTGTGTTATATAGAAAATAAACATGACTCAATATACATCAGGTTAAAAAACAAGGAATCAGTATAACTGACAAACGAAGATGAGTAATTATTTCTTCACTTGTTTATATTTCACCTAGAAGTATTAGAATGTGCACAAAGAGTATGATTGTTTATGAGCACATATAGCTTTACTGATTATACACATTATTATATACTCATTATTTGCAGTCTTTTGGAGCACAGAGCACCAAACTGTAATTCCAAGCAGTTTATGTATCATTTTTTTATATTCATTTTTGAAGGTGGATGAGAATGTGATATATTTTGATCCCATTCAGGGCTGATTTTCAAGGCAGGTTGCCAACCCGGGTTCAAACTGGCTTTGGGTCACGTGATCATGTCACGTGACCCAGCGTTTTAACTGTAGTTCTACTTTAGTTATATGTAGGTTATACTTCATAATATGTAAGTTCAATGTATTTCTCCCCACTCTTCTCATATCTACTCTAAAGAATTCTAAAACTTGCATTACCATGTTTAGCTCCTACCAATGCCATAAGGTCGCTCAAAGTACACAGATTGTGATATAATTCATTGTTACATTCACAAATACAAATCCCATAATGCAATTTGACATATTCTTTCTTGATCGAGAATCGAGTATATTTAAAAAGCCAGTTAGCTCTTGGCAGTGCCATGTTACATTGTCCCACAACAGGCATAGCTTGACATTATTCTAAATAGCAATGCACAGTCATAATTCATAACAGGTTAACACTAGGGGCTAGCTTGCTGCTGTGGCATCAAATGCCATCTCAGAATGGGGTACCAAGACATATCAGTCATTTTAAGTGGTGTGCAGTACCTATTTTTATATTAAATCTATATGTATACAATTGTTTTAAAATGAAATATATAAATAAAATTATATTTAGGTAATTTGCATATATTACTGATTGATAATGCCTCTCTATCAGATAAATAGCTGTAAGTAAATTATAGAAAGTAGTACAGATCTGACAAGTTTATTCTTATGTAAACACAGAACAATGTGTATCAGATGTTTACTTACATGCATGGCTAAAATGCTGCGGGGTAATAGTTCTCTATATTGTCTAACGGTAAAGTGCCATGTCTTAATTCTCATAAGATCATCGAATGTGAACTCCAAGATGAGTCGCCCTTCAGTGCACACCTAGGGAAACAACACATACATTTATATATTTCTGTATCTTGCAGGTGAAAAGCCACAATGTGTGATATTAGCAAGACAATTTGTGATGTACCAGATTAAAACGTATGGATGGTTATTTTTAAGAAAATAAGTAAGTGTAATTGTAAAATGCACATTTTTTTTTTTTTTTTACATTTTTAGATTAGTTTCTCCTTTAAAAAAAAAAAACATGCTCTTTTCTTTCAGCATTTCATAGGGAACAGGGAGAAGAGAGAAAATAAGGAATGGGAGGAGACATATAAATCCAGTGATCAGCAATTCAGCAGATACAGAAATATTCCATATGCTATTACAGCTAACAACCAAAGTAATCCTACGTCTCAGTCTGTGTCTATTAAAGGAACACTAAACCCTGTGAATGAATACTGTAAGTATAAAATACATGGTCATGCTGTCTTATTTATTTCTGTAACTGGAATAGTTTTTAAATACATTTTAGAAATACATCTTTTAAAAGACATTACTGTAACACCTCCACTCCACAGTTTACCATCTACTGTATACTGATTAGCATGTTCAGTGCCCATGCAGCTGATTTAACAGACACAATGCAAAAACCAATCAGAGGAGAGAAACTGACCCTGCCAGGTCATAACTGGTGATGAGAATAACTGGTGTAAAATTATTTGTTTCTAAGAGGTTAGAACAGGAATGGATCAATGGATCAACATAAATCATTTTACAACTATCAAAGTTACCTTAAATGTTTAGAAAAAACTGTTAGAATCCAGAGACAACTTTTAGGTAGTCGCACATGCAGATCTGAGAGATGTGATGGGCAGACCTATGGCTAATGATAACCAGACCTCTGAGTGCTCTTCTCTCTAATAGGGGAGGGGGGTCAACATATCTAAGACATTCTCTATTTACAATTATCCTTGAGACAAGACACTTTAGTTCTCCTGATATTTAACAGTGATATTAGTCACTCCATTACTCATGAAGCTACCCTTGCTTTTTTTATCCTGCCATTTATATCCACTATACTAAAAAAAAAACTAGCTACCCTTGGTTACCATTAACTTTCTTTACTGGAATCAGACTGTGTTATATTAGAACAACCTACTGCATCTGAGGCAAAAACGCACAGAGACAGAGGCAAAAATCAAACAGGTTGAAATGACCTTTATTAATTTTAGAGAAATATTAGGGAGTTACAGCTTCTACATTCAACACCTCCCTATACAGAATTTTATCTATTAAAATGGGTCAGCTTTGGACAAGTCCAAAGTGTAAAATAAATACCAGTTTACATATTGATAAATACAAGTGGTTTGATTATTAATACAGCTTGGCTGAAAAACAGCCATTTGGTTTTGCTAAATGCAGTGCATACTGAATCTTCCTGCTGAACACTGCTTGTTAACGGCAAAAAAATATCACTCCCCTGTGGAGAAAGAAAAATATATACTGTATATATATTCTGTTACATTTAGATTTAACTGTTGTGTCATTCTTTTTTTTCTAACATTTCGCTGACTTGTTTAATATTTTTTTATGAAAAAGACAGAATTTAACTCATTCACTATAGCAGAGATTTGAATGCACTATATTTATGGATTCGGTTATTGTAAAAAAAAAAAAAAGTGTTTTTATACTTCTGTAAACTCCTTAAATTATTAATATGACCTATTTTTTTTATTATTATTTCTTTTGTATATAATGATGTTACTGTAGTCAGCGTGACACAGCAACAAACAATATCAACTGGAGCAAATGTGACCAGTCTATGGATTGTTGGTCTAAATCATTAAATCTCTTAAAGGTAGAGAATTGTCTGATATCATTGATTATTTGTTAGTAGATATCAGTGGCTTCTGTTTAAAGTGCACCTGTCACCTCAAAACTAATACTAATTTAGGTTCTACTAATGAAATAAACATTTCTGTAAATATATATGTATTAAAAAAAGAGTACCTTTATTCAGTGTTTCTCTCTGTCATCTTCCCTGCCAGCCTGCCTTTTCTTTCCCAAGTGTTGGGTGGGTGGGGCTAAATGATGATTGACACTAAATTTCCTCCAGTCAGATCCCTTAAATCACGATCTAGTAGGGATCTGATTGAAGGAGCTATAATGTCAATCATCATTTAACCCCACCAACCTCACCCAGGAAAGAAAAGGCAGGCTGACAGGGAAGATGACAGAGAGAAATTCTATTTAAAGGTACCTTTTTAAAAATACATATATATTTACAAAAACATTTATTTCATTAGAACAACCTAAATTAGTATTAGTGTTTTGAGGTGACAGGTGCACTTTAAAGCTGGACTATAGTTGCATAGCTCATAGGTCTGTACTGGGAACACTTTTATTTAATTTGTTCATTGATATCTTAGAAG
The DNA here is from genome assembly GCA_019650415.1 of Pipa parva. Classification (NCBI taxonomy): domain Eukaryota; kingdom Metazoa; phylum Chordata; class Amphibia; order Anura; family Pipidae; genus Pipa; species Pipa parva. The sequence continues at coordinate 7,556 of WMED01010564.1, read as the reverse complement.
CATGGCATCTGCTCTTCCTGATGAAGGTTTAGGGGTCCATATACTATTGGGGGATGGGGTATAACTCCCGCTTCCCAAACCTGTGACACTGTTCAGGGCCTAGGGAGCAAGATGTTTAAAAGTCCCACTCTGGTACTCCAGACATGATAACATGTAACTTTTATTTTGCAATTAAAAACATAGAGTGAGATAGGAACTAAGTATCATCTTAGTCCTGCCCCACCCTCATTCTCTCAAACCTCCATTTTCGGTAGGGAAGGGAGCAAGATAAGTTGTTTAGTTTAGTACTAAATTATTTAAAACTGTTTTTTTTTCTACTTCTGTTGAAATAAAATACAGGACTGGACCTGATCCCTTGTAATGACACTATCTCTTGGAGATACAGCCAAGGCCATTAGGAGTTGTTTCTGTTTATAGGAATAGCTCTGAATACAAAAGTTGTTTAGTCTTTCAAGTAATTTCCTGGCTTAAAGATACAGAATGTCACCAATGAGTATTTGCCTATTTATTTGTCAATGGTAAGCACATGTTTTTTGTAGTGTATGTTATTTACTAATTTCCATCCTTTTCATAACAGTTTTATTCTGAAGCTTCTTTTTCTCACTCAGCTACATCCTCTTCAGCAGTTCAATTTGAAATATTAAGCGAGGCAATTGACTTAAAGACTTCAGCAATCACATTCCTGCAGCTGCAATCTCACAGAGTTACCACCCACCTGCTTATTTCTAACATGAGATTTTAAACTGATCAGCTGGACAGGAAGTAGGTAAGGGAGGAGGGGCTTCTGTATTAAAGAGGCTGTTCATTAAAACCAACAAAAAAAATAGTTCATTATTTATATTGCAAAAATCTTGTATTTCATTGTGTCAATTCAATGAACAAATAACTGTTCAAGGATCTACTGTTCCTTTAAGATTCCAAACTATGCTGCTGAAGAGTAAAGATGTGATAAAAGAAGAGAGAGAAGCAACTGCAGTAAGAAACTGGCTAGAAATTTAAAAAGAATTAAAATAATATATACTGCAGAAGCATTTATTCAACAGTAATAAATGAACAGACAACTGCTGGCAATGAAACTGTTTCTTTATTAATGGCTCATAATTAGCTGATACTGTGTATTTGTTTTAGAGAGACATAGCTAAGCTATGAAATATTATATCCAAATTATGGTAATATTCAATAACTGACATACATTCTAGAATCCAACTATATATGACTGTTGTTTTTTTTTTTTATATGTACAAATTGTCAAAACAACAGTTAAAATTATGTAGATGCACAAAAAAAAAATAAGACTATTTTTATTTAAAATTTCAGCATTCTCTCTGTTGTAGAGTTGTCTAGGAAACGGAGAAAAAAAAATCAATTAAACTCTGCTTATTTCACTGCGGTATACAGAAAGAGGTAAAATATAATAGAAAACCTTTGCCATCCATCAGAATAGGGAAACACAAAGAAGTGAAAAAAAAATGATGGTAGATTTGTACAAACCATGTTAAAAAAAAAAAAAAATCAGCATTACCAAACAAATAGCCATTGTGTAAAACCATTAAAGAATATTTGTTTTTACATGGCAGACTGTTTTCAGTTTCAGTTCAAGGGTCTCTGAGCCCATTTCACTAAACAGTTTAGTGCAATATAGTATTTCAGAGATGGACTTTTAGCTTCCCATATACCCAAGGAATGGAAGGTGGAGGTCCATGACCAAAATATTGTATTGTACTATACAGCTTAATTAAATGGGCTAAAGCCTATGTGCTATCTGGTTGAGAAGTCAGAGTCATGTCGTCTTCTTCTGGATAATTGTTCACACCTACCTAAAGGTGCCCTGATGCTAACAGGAATTATTTACTAGGGAATGTGCCAGGATACAATTTTGTGCTATAGTGTTTCTTAACACCCACAAAAAGGATGATAGTACCAAGAAATAAAATAGTCACAGTTGCCATGTATATTTACATCTAGGGGTCACCACATCTCTAAATTATTCATTTTCTTGTAGAAACATGGTTGCTAGGGGTACTTGCATGCAGAAAGACCTTTTAGCATGACAGTGATTCCAAAAATACAATCAAGATAAATAAATAAATTGATGAATAACATAATCAGAGGTCTCCATCAATGTGTAGAAATAAGCAGACCATTTGGGAAGAATCAGATGGATGAATTTTACATCATGTTAAGGGAGGAGAATTATGCATTTCAGAGACAATTACAGTTCTAAGCAAATAGAAATGGATACATAATTTACCATTATATAAAGTTTTGCTGAGATTAAATTCCAAGATCAACATTAAAGAAGAACTAATGTACCCTAGCCATACCTGATATGCTAAAAATACAGGATCTGCCAACCTAAAGCTCAATTCAGTACCAGGATCTTATAGAACTGCTGGTGCTAGTATCTCATGACTAACATACTGGATTTCATTAACGTGAATAATATATATATGTACTGTATATTTAAATAAGTTAAGATAGAGTGGTTGTGTTAGTCTACAGATGCAATACTTGGTGATATCTTTTTTATAGGGCTAACAGTCAGTTTAAATAGACGAGCTTTCAAGAGGTCTATACTCCCTTTATCAAGTCCAGAGTATTGCTTGTGACTTTACTATACTTTTCAATTTCCATGATTTATAAAGAATCAGTAAAAAATATTTCCCCATCGAAATAAATAATTATCGCTAAATACTGATCATTTCACAGGGGCTCACTGTTAGCTTCACCTTCCATTGCAAACTGATATCTATACATATATTTTTTTATAGGAAAACTTTAACTGTTGCTAAATAACAGGACCAACTCCATAGGAAATATTGGGTTTATACCAGCCTGAGACAAGCGAACACTTTTGGTCAATAAAATTGTCTTTGAACAGTTTAGTATATAGGTGAAAATCAGTGAAAAATAGGCTGTTTCTCCTTCAATTAACTAGTCAAAAAAACTTTTCCTCTTTAGTATATTTTCCCCAATGAATGTCACCAGTAGAAACTGTGGTGCCTCAGGGAGGGCAGAATTGTTGTTTCTCATTGGGATTCTAAACAAAGCAACAGCATATTATACAGAGAGGATAGAAGGGAGACAGTAAATGTTGGTGAGATTGGCACACTACCACACTGGCTGCATTTTTGGCCAAATGAACAACAAATGGATGTAGCCTGAATTAATTTATTCTCAATGACTAACTGCAGCTGTCATATCCTTTACTCAAATCTTTATTAACACATGATTATTTTTCTTTTTCTTTATTAACATGATTGTTTCTGTCATGGCCTGGCACTTAGAGTGATGTACGTATATTGTTGATTATATGTTTGTAATTTACTTCACTTCTTCTTTGTTACACACTTCCCATGTCTGTATTATAACTGTATTGTTGGATTGTACAGTGCTGCGTAACCTTGTGGCGCTTTATAAATAAAAATATACATACATACATACACACATACATACATACACAAGGCTGCCACCATCAAAACCTACTCTTCTAGAATAAATACTCAGTGGCTATACTTTAGTTCCTTAGAAGAGGTCCAGAAGAATAAAATGATGATCATGAATTGGCTGCAGAGTGCAGGACTGCATGCTAAGGTGGAAGGATATTGTAACTGAACATAGGTTAAAAAAAAAAATCCGATCTGCATGGTCAGATACCAAAATCAATCCCTGCAACTCTGTCAGTCCAAGATCTTGGCTGAATTGTTAAATACATTTGCAAATTTTATTTTGGAAACTATATGGAAAAAAGAAGCCATAGTTTATAATCTTGTACACTAACATGATAATAAGCTAGAATACATCATTTATGGTTTATTATTTTATTGTGGTCCATTTACTGTGGTCATCTACTGTACTGAAAACTACATTTAATATGCAAAGAAGTTTGTCATCGCAATATGTAACATTTCTTTCATTTTCATTAAGATCTGGGAATCGAGACATTCAAAAGTGACTTTTTTTAAGTGATTTTTTGCACTTCTTTTACTAATAAATTAGATTGGAATATTACAATTTTACAACTCAGAAAACAGTTCATATTTACCAAGTTCACATTTACTGATCTTATTAATTTCCCTACTCCATTACACAAACGCTCTTAAAAAGTCTGAAGAGAATAATAAACAGAGATCAGGAATCAGTATTCCATACTAGTTAATATCTTTTTCTGTAATAAGATCCTTTGAGATTTTGGAGAACACAGATTGAACCTGAGGGATACTGATATTTTTTTCCAAAGCAAAAAGCAATAACATATATACTATATACATATATATATATATATATATATATATATATACTGTATATATATATATACACACACAGTATATGTATTTATCAGTATACACACACATTATAAATATTATTTTTGGTTGGACTGAAGACTATGTAATTCAAGCAATATTTTATATCCAATGAAAAGGAGGTGTAAAAAAAGTAATATTTAAATACATTTTCCTATTTAGCATTTAAATCCTTTAAAGTTAACCTCTTTTTTAGGATACATGTAGACAGAATCCAAAATCAAAAGGGTCTCCAATTAAAAAAAAATTGTGTTGTGCGGAATTCATGTTGCCGTTCTGTGAGCTCTGACATTTTGTTGCTATGGTAACTCAAATCAGCTGATTAGTTGGCATAGCAACAGAAAAGATGTAATCCCAGCAGACACACTCTAATCAATGCCCCCAGCACAGATGGTCTCTGGAGGATCAACAAGAAAGAGGCTGGCAGTCATTCAGAAGACCACGTGCTCGTTCCAGACCAGACCAGGAAAATAGAAAACTAAAAAGAACATTTCTTTACAACAGCTGATTAACCATTTATTTTCTCTAGGCAGCCACAAAAGACACAACAAATATACAGTATATTTCCACTAATATTTTTTTTTTTTTACCAGTAATAGAATTCTTTTTGAATTTTGAATGATTATTTTTAAATACTGTTTTAGATTCTTTGTGCACATCCAACAATGGAAATTTTCATTAGTTTAGGCTGATAAAAAAAAAAAAAAAAAATGAATGTAAATAAATAATGTTGATTTTCTCTAGTACTTAAAAGGGGGATTTGCTTTTGTTTAAAAAAAAAAAAAATCAACAATTCATGGAATGTTTAATAATAAACATCCTGAAATAATGTTTTATTTTTAATATATTTGGATTCTTATAAATATATATATATATATTTCTACCTTAGTGCAACCTAATAACTCAAGTGTTCACCCATTTAGCTTACTATTCAAACCACATTTACTTTAACCATTTATGTATAACGTACAGGAATCTCTACTGCCTTTCAAATAAGAAGCTACTAATTAAAATGGTAGGTCAGGCACTCCATCCTGGAAGTAAATGAGCCAAGGCCTCAGGTTACTGTGGAGACATGCCCAGATAATCAGGTCAAGGTAAAGTGTTAGGTTAGCTGAACAGTCAAAGGTCACGTCTCAGAAACCGGTCTCATTTCAAAAATCTGATCTGAAGACTGTGGGAGTTATTGACTAAAGTCTAGAATGTCGTATAAAGGTGTGAATTCACCACTTCCCCATATTCAGGTATTCACCAAACTCTGCCATGTGGAGAATTTGCCAGCTAATGACAGTCACACACTACACAATAGACTGCTGCTAACACAGTCGCAACTTCACTGTGGGAATACTGTCACGGTTTCAAATTTTCTATGGGAATCATCTGTTTAGTGAATAAGGAGTAGGGACTCAGGGCGTAGCCACCCGAAGTGATGAGAATTCACTTCCACAGTCAAATTCTCACTTTAGTTAATAACCTCTTGAATATGTATTGCCATAACTAAAGTCCCCTATGTCCAAGTGTGCTGTAATTATACACAAGGCTATTTTAACTACTGTACAGTGTATAATAAGTATGGCACCAAATATTCCTTAAGGTCAGGAACATGTCCCCACCTGTGCTGTGAAGTGTATGAAAAAAACCCCTAACTGGTCTATTGAGAATATGTTAGCATAGGAAGGAAAGATGCTTCTTCTCTTTAAAATATATATCTGGTACATTATTATGACCCACATATCCATATCTAACATTACATCTAAATCAGGGAATGATACAATCACAGTGAACCCAATGTAATACGTAAAATATATATGAATGCCTCTTATTCTTTACATTATTCTAAATGGGAGATTTATAAATTACCAAAAAACGATGCATTAACTTTATGAATTACCTAAGGGGTGGGGTTTTACTCTTAAAAATCTGGCTTCCTTGCCCTTTGATACACTTGATAAAGGGCCTGTGTAGCCCAAAACATGTCATGGTCACAATAAAGCTTTGTAGTGAAGTCTGTGGTTTGGTTACTTTTTTCTAACTCCATATAAATATCAGTTGAAACATAGTTGTATAAGTATCAATGTAGGCATTTAGGATAATTTCCTTTACTTAATAGTTGATGAGCTAGAGAAGAATTAATTACCACACTCTAGAGTGCAGGTCTGGGCAAATCAAAGGGTGACTTAAAGCAGTGAGTGATCTGAGATTGTACTTGGAAGAAATATTGTCTCTTTCCTTATTATTTCATGAAAAAGGAATATAGTTGCTGTTTCTTTCTATAGCTAAACATGAAGACCTTTTTTAAATTTAAAATTAAGGCCATTAATACTCCCTAAAAAAATCTAAAGTCTACCCATAAAGATGAAAGGAGTATTAGGGGGAATACAAGATTCATGTATGAATGAGAGCTTTATTAATGGGGAGTTAATATAGCACCAAGGTCTAAAGGGGCATGGTGAAAATTTTAATAAAAATACATTGTAGGTTGGATTTATCACCTAATGACTACCCCCAACCATGGTGGACCTGTACCCTTCCCATTCCTATCTCCCAAAACTTAACTTGGTTAGGCCTAAACTGAACACATGGTAAGTACCAAAGTTACTGATGGTGGGGCTGGTCAGATGGTATCCTGTGCAAGTGGCTGTGTAAAAGTAGCTTAAATATGAAATATACATGTTGGGGAGGTGCATAAGCTGCTTGGTAAGAAGTACAACCTTATACTGTGGATTAATCACACCCCAAACAAAGTTGTATTCAAGGATGGTGGCAATGGTTGTGGCAAGCAGCCAGTTAACATGCCTCCACCATTGCAGGTAGGTAAACATAAAAATACAAATATGATCCACCATATGCTAAGGAACTAGCCACATGCAAAACAAACAGACAAAAGAACCCAATTGTAGAGCGCACTCTCTGAATTTATTCTAAATATTTAAATAACCATGATTATTTAGAATTAAAGATAAATTTTATTAGAAAAAACTCTCAACAAGCAAATGAATGGATGTCATGGTGAGAGACAGAAACACATAACAAGATAAGAACATTTAAAACCATGTCTCTACTGAGACTATAGAAGACATGTGGGTGAGAAATGCATATTTTATATATGTGGATATAAATATATCTCTAATGAAATAAAAAATGCAGCATTAAATCAGGTAATGGAAGAAATAGTCAAACAATCAAATATATTAGGGCAGAAGACAAAACGTTTGTCTAAACAGTAACAGCGCCTCACACAATGTAGGTTGA
>WMED01010562.1:0-15704 GCA_019650415.1 Pipa parva | reverse complement strand
GAGGAGGGAGGCGTGCCCTCTCCCGACCCCATGACCATTGACAGCCGTCGGCGGTCATGGGCAGATCTTGGGCGTGGCTTCGGCAGTGCGGCCCGAGCCACAACAAGGTGGCTAAAGAGCCGCACTTTGCCGACCACTGACCTATGCCATATCAGAATTGATTTGTATTGAATTGGAGGGCTGATAGCAGGGCCCTGGTGTGGTTTAAGGTGAATAATCAGTGATAACATGACCAAGAGACACAGTGACAGAAATAGATGGAATATTCCATTAATTTAGTTAGTGGCACAGTGAGATGCTGATGTCACTGCACTGAACTGGGGGAATGCCCCTCACTCCGTATGACTTTGCATCCTACTTCTTTTCGACTGACAATGCCACACTACACATCCGACAGTGATCGCCACTGTCCGCTAATTCAGAAGTCTGTTTACAGCTTAGTCCTCTGGTTCTCTACCTACCTGAGACCCCGACCCCCGCAATGACGTCACCATGTGACGTTTTTGTGAGATGTCATTGCATCGCACATCACGTGATGATATTTGGGCACGACATCATCACGCAGGAACCCCTATATGAAGGGACCTGCAAAAATACCGGACCTAATTAGAGGAGCAGCGTGTTCGGCGACCCCTGTGAGAGTGTCTTAGTCAATAAGGAGAAGTGTATTTGCGACTATTTTGGCAATGCTACTTGAATTGTAGTGATGGGAATTTGACGGGAGAATTCATCCTTTAGTCAATAACCCCCTAGCATTTTCCAAAGTGACCTTTAGTTACCTGTAAAAACAAAAAAGTGCTTCTTCTTTCTGTTTCAGCTGCCACTACTTTCATTCAGGGGCTGTTGGTAAAATGTAATTGAGTGAAACGGGAGCTGTTTGTTTTTGCTTGTATCAGTGGGGAAACATTTTTTTTCAAGTTTTCGCATTGAAGGTTATAGTTTTTGTCAACTTCAGTCTTTGATAAACTCCACTGTAAATAAGGATATTTGAGTAAATATGCTGCATATCTCTATTATCAGATATGGATTTTACTAGGCTTGATGACTACTCCATTACAGGCTCTCCAATGCTTGTGTGTTGCAGGGGGATCATAACATTACATTTATATTGTGTTTTCTTGTAGCCAACAGGCAACCATTCTTTTAGACCTGGTGAAGGACATACCTCAGGAGTTTGACTTTCTATTCTCAGAGGCACATGCTGAAGTTATCTCTGGAAAACAAGAAGGTACAGGAATTTCTATAAAGCTGCTACACAATAAACTGTGCTGTGTGGTGTTAATGGTGGTATTTGTGTAAGATTCTGTATAATCGGAACAAACCATATTCTGCAAAATCAAACAAAAATAGAACAGCATAAAGTCTTCATTGCACTACACAGCAGTTCAACAATATTATATATCACTACACTGTGTACGTGTTTCTTACTAATGAAGATATTTCGCTTTGACTTAGCGTTAAAGTAAAATGTCATAATTTACAATTCCCAACATCCCCCACTCAAAGCCAATTAGTTCTTCCCTTGGATTTTGTCATTGCTGTGGGAGGTCTAGCATTGTACTTGAGTGAACTGGAAATATTTATTAAAATTATATTTAATACTTTTTAGACACTCAATAGATTTTGGGAAGCAAAGATTGAATATATTGTAACTCATTTGAAGAATTTTCATGTTTTGGTGTTGCTATCCTTTGTACAAGCCGTGACAATGCACAAGTGCAATAACCCATAACATCCAATTGGACAATTGTTTTCATTAGTCTTACTTGAACTTGCTTGTTTAAAACTTATTTCTGATTGGCTGCTTTGGGTTACAACACTTTTCCAGTTGTGTATGCAAAAAAAGGCCTTATGACTAATTGGGAAAAACAGTTCATTCAAGAAAAGGAGAAAAGTCTAGTGGTGTTATCTGTCAAAGAATTATAAACTTTAGCTGTACAATATCCCACTGTATCACTTAGCTACAGGATGCCTTTGCTAAAATGCAAATGGCTTTCAGTGTATTTGCCCTTTTGTCATTAAGCAGCAAATATTAATATACAGTATGTATATAATATATATGTAGATGTTTGGAGACAGTTGTATTTGATTCATCTGCAAATGTAAAATTCATGGTTCAGGCCAGTGTCGGGGGCAGCCTATGTAATCCATTAAAATTAGCTACCTTGTGATACACAAGTGATACTATTTCCCCACTTGTGAAAAACGGCTCTTAGGCTTACTGCTGTGAGGTAGATGTGACAGATTGTAGCTTGTTGAGGTTTAGACCACAGTAACTAATCACTTTGGGACATCAACTGTAAATGTCCTGTGGGTGTTCCTGTTTGCTTCTCTCTTTGGCCAAATGCTTTATTATTGCTTTTTCATAGTAGCAGTGATACATTTTCTTTTCATACTGTGGCAGCTTTTATATTGTCTGTTTAACTTTAGCTTTATAGGTGCAGTAAAATCTCAGAAGGAATGTATATCTGTGATTATCCTAACTTAGAATAACCTTATTACCCAACCAGTATTTAACTAATATAATATAATAGAATCTATTTTTGGACTTAAGTCATTCCCCTCACCTGTGCCCTGGGCACTCATTATTTCTGAGCATACTCAACTAAATCTCCCCCCAAGTAAAGCAATAATGAAGTGGATTGCTATGTATCCAGTTGCCACATAATTGTGGGTGGGACCCAGTTACTTGCAAAACAAAGACAGCAGCTTACAAATCTTAATTCAGCTTGGATTTCTATATTACTTGTGATTCCTAAAATTTCCTTGAAGTGTTTCCTCAACCACATTATAATGGCGAATTAGTTTGACTTTAACTATCCTTACAATTTAAAGAAACTCATTGCTAACTGCTTCCATTGCAGGTGTGTATGCCTGGATCAGTATAAACTTTGTCCTTGGGCGATTTGACCATGTGGTTGATGGTGAGTATTTCATTTTTTGTTTGTTTTTGCTGTATAGCAGAATATTTTTTTTAATTGACAGATCTTTTTGGTATTATAAATAGACTGAATGTGTAATAGTTGGCTGAGTTATTCTGATGGAAGGAGTTGACATCTTGTTAGAGGTGTTCCTTATATTGAGGTGTGTAATGTCTGCACTGGTTCATGTGTATTTTGTGGCATATTCTTGCTTTAATCTCTCATATAAGAGAATAAATCAAGAGGGGAAAGATCCTATCTCAGTTATACCATGGAAAGACATTTGAAATGAGTGATTGTAATAGGTAGTTGTACCTTTGACCAAACACATGAAGTAGAAGGGCACAATCCTCTTAATTCTATGAATGTATTTTTAACGATCTTTTTGTCCCCACATTTCTTGATTTCCAGTGGTATGATGGTATGATTTTGTAAGTGCAGTACTTGGTGGCTATTTAATCAAGCATCTCAATGCTGTTAATGCTGTTTGTTTAAATCTTTTAAACCATAGGTACCTGCCATCCCATTATTTAACTCTTTCTTTAGAATATCCAATCTTACAGAAAACCCCTGAAGTTTCTTTTTTTTTTTCTGTTTTGTTTTAATGTTTGCTTTAACATAATACATTTTTGGCTGTTATCCTCACTGTATTTTACTGTTTTTTTTAAACTGTATTTTACTAATATTATGTTACATCCAAGGTCTTAAATTGAATTCTTTTAGTATTATTTTAAATAGCGGTGGAAAAAGGCGGCTATAGAGGGCACTGGTAGTGATGCATCGGGTCTGGAAAGCTTACTAGTTAAATACATTTGACATTTATCTGATGAGATTTGTCTAAAGGAATATTCGTTGCAGACTTTGCATGTACTTCAACTCCTTAATAATATTAATAATAATAGAGTTTGCAGCATCTGTGACCTATTTTTCCTGCATGTCTTTCGTGTTAGAGGAAGATGCTGTTGTTGCTGTGACTCTTGGAAACCAGGAAGCATCCATCATTCGCAAGCGCACAGTAGGAGTGATTGATATGGGAGGCGGTTCACTTCAGATTGCTTATGAGGTTCCAACTACTATGTCTTTCCCTTCTGCCGAACATGTACGTTTATTAGCTAATGCATGTACCTCTGCCATAGCCATATCCCTACACAGTTACTATGTACTTGTGTCCTTGTTACCTACTGTAAGTCTGTCTTTACTTATACATTTGTTTGTATTGCTTTCAAATTTCTAAAGACACATAAGCAAACATGGTTTTCACTTGCTTGCCATTGGCTTGTTTCTTTAGCTAGAAGGATATAAAGTAAAGTTAGAAAAGAAGTGACTCTTTCTCTGGAGGTTTACCCCTACAGCATAGCCCAATTTCCAAACAAGTTTCTCACCAACAAAAAGAGACAAAAATGGCACTTTCATTAACCAACCCACTCTGGTTTCAGATGGCTCAAAAACCAGTTAATTATGTACCAATTAAAACACTATAAATCCTAAACTTGTGTAACTTAAAGCAGAACACAGATCTGTTGGAAATCAAGAATAAAAACCGACCACATGACCACTACACAGTGAATTGCCTCTCCATCTGGACCTAGTATAGGGAAATGCACATGCTTTACATAGTGTTATTTTGACCCTTTGTACTTGCTATTAACAAACTTCATGGATGGGATTTAAGTTACTTTGGCCTACCCCCTCCCCAAGTCATTCTGTTTTTGTTTAATCACATGTCCAAGGACTACCAGCAATGATTTAAAATTGTAGTATATTCTAAGCAAGCCATTGGCCGTTGGTTTGTCATATAGGAAGTGACTGGTTTTTTAAATAAGTGGTCAAAATTCTTTATTAATTATAAACTTTATATGTATACTATGAATTCTCCATGTCTCTGATAGTTGAACACTGTCCTTTTCTCAATGTCGGCAAGCTGCCACTGCTGACAGTGTTATTGTATGTGTCGTAATGTAGGAAGAAGTTGCCAAATTAATGTTGGCTGAGTTCAACTTGGGCTGTGACCTACAACATACAGAGCATGTTTACCGCGTGTATGTAACAACATTTATGGGCTTCGGAGGGAACTTTGCTCGTCAGCGCTATGAAGACATGGTTTTTAATGATACAATCACAAACAACAGGTATATTTTGTAATGGTTGAAGGAATTTGTCACAGTGCATGATCATATTTCTCAAATGGCCGAGATGGGACAGAATGTTGTTTAAACTAATCATTTTGTTGTTTAGACATAACGTACTTGATATTTTTGTGTACTTTACAACCAATACAGTTCTTTAAATGACATTTTTCACCCTCTCATATTTTACCCATTAGTACCCTTTCCATGGTAAACCAATAAACAAAGAACTTTTCTTGCAATTGCAGAATATTGGGCCAGCAAATTGGAAGCAGTCCCATCACCCCACTTTCTGATCCTTGTTTGCCCTTTGGACTTACTGACAAAATACACAGACAGAACCGAGATATCAGTATTCTTGGCAAAGGGAATTGGGTCAATTGCAGAGAGCAGCTTGAACCATTGCTGTTAAAGTCTAACGATACTCAGGCCTATTTGAATGGTGTTTACCAGCCACCAATTGACTTCTCAAACAGCGAGTTTTATGGTTTCTCTGAATTCTTTTACTGTACAGAAGATGTACTAAGGATGGGAGGAATGTACAACAGTTACAAGTTTGCCAAAGCTGCCAAGGTAAATTTAAATAAAGTAAAATATGTTTTTTTTAGAAACCATAAACAAGACACTTAAATTGGCATCTCCCTTTTAGGAATACTGTAGCATGCCTTGGACAACTTTAACAGACAGATTTAAAAGCGGTCTCTATTCTTCTCATGCCGACGAGCACCGTTTAAAGTAAGTTTCTGTGTGTGTATATGTGTCCAATTTTAATGCAGCATTGGTGCATACAGTGTTCATGATTCATTTCACCTATGTATTCTCTAAAAAGTGTTTTACTTAGTGCTTGGTAATAGGTGCTCTGTGGGCAATTGGAACACCCAGAAGCTTGCAAATTCAAAAATTCTGTGAGGTTAGGTCTCTGGAATGCAGGGTAGTAATCTGTAACTAAATGTGTTGTACAAATGTTTAGTCCTACTCCTTGAACCGTTACTATTCCTTGCAGGGATTAGTCTACAGTGTTTTGTTTGTATTACATATTTATGTAATAGTAAGAGAGAGTACTGTAGTATTATATGATATTTTATTTGGACTAACAGTTCAAGAAGGATTATTCAACTTGACTAATATGGCTTAAACCATCTTTGTGATATTTATGTAATACCTTTATTCCTAGGTACCAGTGTTTTAAATCAGCTTGGATGTATAATGTTCTCCATGATGGATTCCACTTTCCACACAGTTACTCAAACTTCAAGACTGCACAGCTGGTCTATGACAAAGAAGTTCAGTGGACGCTGGGAGCAATGCTCTACAAAACTCGATTCCTTCCCCTCAGGTAACTCTTAAGAAGTTTATTCAAAATCCATTCAAGCCACATAAATCTTTTAGCAACAGAAGTCATTGTTTTGTTACTTAGTAAATGTAAAGCCTGAAATTCTTGATAGAGTAAAAGATATTATAAAGGCGGTTTTGTTAATTTGATGCAGCAGCAGAATTAGGTCCAACAATTGGATTTTGGTGGTGTTTACATTTTAATGCTGATTAGTCTATGAAGAGAAAGCTTTACAGCAGACTTGCAATTAACTACATTTGAGACAGACTTTACCAAGTACTGCTAATTATTTGTTTCTTTTACTAATGCAGGGATATCCGCCAAGACAACACTCGGCCTGCCCATGTCAGCTGGTTCAGATTCTCTTTTGTCTACAATCATTACCTCTTCTTAGCTTGCATTCTTGTGGTGCTACTGTCTATCGTATTGTACATTTTAAGGCTTCGCCGTATACACAGACGTCAAGCTCGAGCCTCAGTCCTTGATTTATTGTTGGTGGAGGAGGGAGTATATACAGTAGTGGAACCAAAGAATTGAAGACCAAGTCCAAACTGGATTGCTGCCTTACTTATTAACTACCAGCACCTTTCTTCACATTCCTTCCATTGAACTGAGCCTATAACATTTGTCAGAATTCTCTTCAGAGACCAAAGGACAGAAGTTTCTCTACTGTTTCTTACAAGTCTGCATTGTTCAGAAGACTTTCTTTGCTTGAGAAAAAGGGGATTAGTGAAAAGGGGTCGTTTCAAATATGGGCGTGTACGGTTTTTGAAGGTGCATTATAAAATGCGACTGATTTCAGTGGACACTAAATGCTTGTGTGGATAGCTAAATTAAGTGAGTGATGGCAATAGGTGCATCAAGCTTTTACACACAAGTGGAAAGTATTTTACTATTTCTGTTAAGGGGTCTCAGGGAGTCAACTAGTGCATCATTCCCAACACAGTGTTTTAAAAAGGAATTACATTTTGCCTAGAAATAGAAATGAGACTTGCATACCATTACCGGAACTATATGGACAGCATAGTATTTCTGTAGCACCTTTTGTAATATAATATTGTGGCTAAACCTTTATTCCTTTGTATGCATTGACCTACAGAAGCATATAGGAAAGATGCAAAGGAATACTGTACCAGTATAGTATATTAAAAGGATGTGGTCTAAGTTTGAGTGAGCCTGCTTCGTTCCTTTTCCTCTGTACAATGTTTCACACTGTCAAAGCTTCACACATCCATTTTCTGTCACTAAAATGGGACCAGGTGTACTGAAATTTCTGTATCACTGATTTGTTTGAGTGTTGCCCCTATCCTCCTACAGTGAGTTTTAGTCTCAGTGAATCTGATGATTTATTTTCTACAGCATTGGTCCTCCATATTTATTGTAGATTAGTATTTTTTGCACTCCATTTTGGACAGTTGTTAATTGTGTTAATTTCAGTATATATGTAGCAGTGCAGTTTCTGATGGGATAAAAGCTTAAAGTGCACCTGTCACCTCAAAATTAATACTAATTTAGGTTCTATTAATAAAATAAATGTTTTTGTAAATATATATGTATTTAAAATAAAAAAAGTACCTAGTAGGGATCTGATTGGAGGTGCTATAATGTCAATCGTCATTTAGCCCCACTCACCTGACTCGGGAAAGAAAAGTCAGGCTGGCAGGGAAGATGAGAGAGAAATGCTGTATAAAGGTACATTTTTTAAATACATATATGTTTACAAAAAGGTTTATTTCATTAGTAGAACCTCACTTAGTAGTAGGTGACAGGTACACTTTAAAGAGGTAGTCCACCTTGAAATTGTTAGTATATTTTATTCTAAAGTATAAAGCATTTCAGGCTCGTCAAACAGAGATAAAACTGCAGTCTGAAAAAGGCCTTGTGCAGAAAATAGGTAAAATATTCCAGACAGTAACCATAGCAACCAATCACCAGTTATTGTATCACTGGCCATTGACAGTAAGAATTTAACTAAGAGTCAAGGATCTTCAAACTATCGGAATAATTTGATTCAGTGAACAGTAGAATTCTATACAGATGCCTTTTGAAAAACAGTGTAAATCTTGTTATGGTGGAAGATTATGTTGATGGATATCTGCTTCTTTTGTTTTATTAAATGAATTCAGTGTTTTCTACCAACCTACATGTATAATTTTCTGTCATTATTGTTGACTTTTCATCTAATCTTAATACTATGTGTCGCCAGCTTAAAGTGGGTATTTTGATTTTAAATGAGAAATATTGCTTGCTGCACACTGATTGATGGATCCCTGAGAGTAAGTCTCAGCTTGAAACCTAGGGGGTAATTCAGCATAGTGCAAACTCACTTCCCGATCCTTCACATCAACTTGCAGAGACAGTTACGTGCTCGCTGATGTCCTACACGCGGACATCAGCGAATGCTTTAAAGCAGTTGGATTTGACTTTGGTTAACCCTGAGGTGTGGAGTCTAAGGAGGACTAGGTCTTCACCCTGAAACCCCCGCAAGGGGGTATGGTGTTTGCAGAAGGCACCTCCCAGGTTGCGGTCCTCAGGTTAAACCCCCACTGGTGGAAACCTGGAACAGGTGAACTGCAACTGAATCACTCTGAGCAGCTAGTAGAAACGTCACTCACAGCACCCCTGGGCACTGACAAAACTATAACTCACAGCACCTACTGGACACAGCGCAGAGTACAATATCCACTCTTGGCTCAACGCTGTGAAGATATACCAGTGCTGAACTTACTGAAGCTGCAGTGCTAGCTTTGAAAAGACTCACTCAGATGCTGAAGACACATGGAGATGATCTCTTTAAGAAGCTGTAACTCTAAGGCAGTAGCAGGTTGTAACAAAGCATAGATAGACAGGCAGATAACCTTGAACCAAAACGCCAGGCTGAAGATCTGTTGGAATTCACCTATTCTGACATCAATACTCGAGCGCTGTGCTAATCACAGCGCTGATATTTAAATCTCCTGCCGCTGATGTCATGTGTGACGTCAGCCGGCCGTGATTGGCCAAGAACCCGGAAGTGCTGGGCTACACATAACCCCAGTGCTTTCTGGCAGCACAACCCCAGAGACTCGAGCAGAGCAACAGCAGAGGTAAGCGCTGCTTGTGACATTGACTCAACAGACAAAACGTAGAGTATAATCAGATGAAAGCAAAAGGGACAGTATAGGGTAAAATAAAATTACAATAGGAATGTATAACTGTATAACCAAAATAAATTTGCATTGTAACTAAAAGTTTGCAAATATTAAAGTTAACGTAAGTGTTTATATACATATATTATAACATGAGCAGTCAAATGCCTCCATTACTAGTTTATGCACTGCACTGCAATCAATTTCTCATGCAGTTTCCAGGTGTTAAACTAGAGCCTTTGAGTTAAACCACATAAAAATCACTTCACTGTGTTCGAACCTTGACTAATAACTGCAGTGCAGTATCAGTAACATTCTTAAAGGAAAACATATATGCAGAAGTGTGGACGTTTGGGTAATGACTTACCAGTCTCTGTCCCATGAGTTCTTGATGTCACAATCCAAGCTTCATGCAGTGTTCTGTCTTCACGGATAATTTGTGCATGTGCAGAAGCAACATTCAATCCTAATACCAGGTAAGGAAATTCTATTGCCCCAAGCACCCACAGTACTTCTGAAGATATTGCTTTAGTTCTCCTTTAATGCTTGGGGCTTCCCTTCAATAGGCATCTTATCCCATCTCCAATGAAGCTGGGGATCTTTTCTCTCACTAGTTAATACCAGTTATAGTCATAGTAAACCAAGATACAGGGTGAGTTCACAGTTATTGGCACATCCACACCAGGTAAACACAGTACTCCATTTATTATTATACTTTACAGTACATAAAAACTTTTTAAAACAAATGTACATGACACATTTAACTTTATACTCTTATCTGGGTCAATAATAAATAAAAAAATAATTTAAAGAAATGTACATAAAAGGGTCAGTAATTCAGGATGAGCTTGTGTTGTCCTGACAATGGGAATAGATTCACTGAAGTGTGCAAATGTTCATTTGGTCTTATTACTAGAATAACAAATGACTACTTGCGCAGCAAAGAAAAGTGCCTCTGTGGGGAAAATATGTCTTACATTCAGAGCATTTACACGACAGATAATTTTGATGACTCAAAATAAGCGCATGGTAAAGGTGTAAAGATTTTCCTCATAAAAGCATCTCTTCCCCTTTAGTAAATCTAATCCTGGCAATTCTATCCTATGGGAATCCCTGTTAAACAGCCACTTCAGCTGTCTGTTGTAAAGAACATCAGTGAAGCCATGAAGAATCAGGGTAGACATCCCTGCATTAAAGAAGTCTGACCATCTCCAGCTCCTTCTGATTACAGGCATCGTGAATTACATTAAGAGGTATTTAATACTTGTTGACAACTGCTTTGTACCATTACTGGATATCACCTGAGGTACCTACCCACACTGCCCTTTTTATTACTGTAAAATGCCGACGTTTCTGTTCTAGCTATCATTTCAGTTTTCACCAGCAATTACTTTTAGTAAAAGGAGCACTGATAACAATTAAAACAGCAATAAAAGCATACATCCTGACACCTATTTTCTTTTTGCCTTTTTTAACCGCGATAAGAATTTTTTTTCTGGCTTCTCTGCTTGATAAATACCTTCAATTGTCTTAAAACACAGGTTCTTTTGTTAAAACATTTGACATGATCCATTATACAGAAATTGATAGCAATAATGATATCCCTGTAGTGATGTGTAATCAATTGTATCCCTGTTTTTCTTATCTCTCCTAAAATGATTTTATAAAATTGGTCCTTCAAAGAAATCCTTATCCTTGAAGACACTTAAAAAAAATATGCTGAGCTGCTTTATAGATAAAGGATGCCTAACATGATATCCAATATGGGCTGATCTTTTATATGGGGCCTTGGTGCTGGTTTCCTCTTCATCTTTTGCTGGTAAGGGATTCCCAGAATAATATCACCTTCATTCAGGATAGCTCATATGCAGGAATGATAAGGATTGTTTACACAAAATAATAGTTTAGGGTAGACAAGGGTATCTGAAAAAGAAAACATAGATGTAGTAATCATCAAAAACGTATAAAGTTCATATATTAAAGTATACGCATAGCAATTTCAAGTCAAAAGCATTTTATACAATGTTAAATCTTTGGCTACAGTGGACTTGGGGTAGAAGGATTCACTGCGAATTATGTCGTCTCCCACATTGGCAGCAATGCAGCAGATTTGGGGGGGTTAATCACTAAAGTGTGAATTCGATTGTCGAATTCGCAAATAACGGATTTCCATAACAAATCCACTACAATTTCCCTATTGTAAAGTTGCAACAATTTTCCCATAATAAAGTTGCAACTGCGACAATATTCTCATTATAAAAGACGTGACTGTGACAGTAGCAGCCTAATGCGACTGTCTTTCTCTAGCGAATTTGCACCTATACGCAACAATTCGGACTTTAGTGAATCTATATTATTGGTGTGAGCTCTATCTACACTCCGACACTGATGCTATGATTCCCCTTCATAGACATCACCACAGAAGTTCTGCATTTGACCCCAAACTATTGCCAGAGGGTGTATAGTGGCTCCCCAACTGATGTACACTTATCCCTCAAGATGTTCTGCAGTGGAGCTCCCAAAACCAGCCCCCAGGACCAGACTTTTCCCAGATGATGTACAGTTGCTCCCCTGATGCTGAGAAGGGGCCCCTGAAACCTCCCCCATATTATATGCAATGTGCAGTCTTTATGCTCTGCTCCTCTACAGCACTAACCTCAGAACAATGATCACTTGTTCAGTTGAGCTGGCAGAAAGACCCAGTCCCTATCTGTCTCTCTACCTCAATACATTCTCTTTAATGCACATGTGCAAACTGCTTTGGATAGCAGATTAATATGTGTGCATGCGGCTGGGGGAGCGGATAAGTGCAAGCCAACTGGGACCCCCTACTGGACATGGAAGGTGAATTGAGGTGCAATGTAAATCTCAGGTAATTTAACAAAGATGGAAGCCTATAGAGTCCCTTTAACAGTAGCAAAAAAATGGTAAGCAGCAACAGCTCGAGTAAGCAAATAATGGTCTGTATTTAAAAAAGGAAAGTATAAAAACATGAAAGTGTGATATAAATATGCTATACAGGTTTGATCTCCAATTCACAAACAGGATGACATGGATGGAGAAAAGATTGTGAAAAAGAGGCTGTCCTATACATTCAGTTAACTGGGACTACATAATAGACACACCATAAAAACTGAGAGGCACTTATAATAATACACATGAGAGGAGACTGATCTAGGGACATTGCCTGACTGCCATTTAAAGTTAGAAAAAGTGTCTCTCCAGGAAGTAAATTGTACCAAGACTTGCATTGGGATTGTATGAAAAGAGTTTAATGACATCATAGGTGTATATTTTTTTTTACATCCCAAAATATTATGCTTGATAGATCTTCCAACAAACGTGTATTCACTTCAAGAACATTTAATAATAAAAAAAATACAATTATAACAAATGTATTTTTATTATTACAAATAGATGCTTTCACATGTATCTGTCTCATGTATTCGGCACTGTACCTGGGTGAATCAGTAGCTCCAGACTTCATTCCCATAGGAAACGCACATACCAGATCGTGTCATTCTTCAGCTGAGGTCCAAAGAGAGGATTTAGTTGAGCCAATATTGCCACCAACCAGCTATAACAGAATGGCAGATAGAAATAACGGTCATAAAATTCACTTCAACATCTTGTACAGTCTATCTCTATCCATCCATCTAATGTATCTATCTGTATCTCTATCTCCTAATATAAAAGCACCAGGTTTTGTGTTTTTGAATCAAGTCTAACCCAAGCATTGAAATGTTTACCTCTGATATGTTATTCACTAGAGAGCATTTGGCTTATAGTGACAGTATATATACAGAACTATTTTCTTGGGTTCTGTTGAGGCAAATGACTGTAGACCAAATAGCAAGATTGCCACAACAAAACCAGGTTGTGGCAGAGTTAACTGTAATGCATATTACCCTCTCTAGAAGGAAATGGAGCATCCAACATTTTCCATTATTCACATGGTGAGCCCATGAATGTCACCCCACCCTCTGGTTTTTAGAGTGTCCCAAAAGCTTTTAGTGAGACACCATCTCTAGACATCTGTTTCTGGTGCTTGTCTGGAACAGAAAGTTTTACATTTAAAGCAACAGTCCAACATCGGTTATTTAAAACTCTGTTTGTTACCGTTAAAATGATTTTGAAATATATTTACTTTACTTATTTCCAGTTCAGTTTAAAATCAGTCATTTAATTGAAAATCATTTAATTTTTCAGAAGTCTGAATAACCGCCAAGAATCTTCCAGGTGTGCAACATAAGAGAGCTGCTTCATACCTGCTCCTTTCTGATTAGTTCGTTTTTTTTTTTTAGAATTCTCAGGACAGTGGAATGAGGTTCCGCAATGATTAGCTGTAAAGGAAGTAAGTGGGGGAAGAGGGGGCTTCTGGAAGACTGAAGCCATTTATGCAAAAAACAATGAAAATAAGTACATAATATATATATATATTGCAAAAGTCATTTATGTTCCAGTGATAATGGCATGTCAAATAACTGTTAGAGGCTTGACTGTTCTTTTAATGTTGAAAAATATGTTGTGAGGAAATGCATAAGATCCAGTAATGTACTTTCATACCCTGTTCTACCTATTAACTGCTAAAGTGTATATTTAAAAAGAACATGAATAAAACCTAACCTCTATAAAATATAATGTATATTTCTATGAACTAACTGTTTGCAATAGTAATACTTCAGAAATAAAAAAATATTTACAGTCCATTTTTAATTCAGAAAAGTAATGACTGTGGATAGATAGAAAAACAGACAGACAGATGACGGATATTGTCTGTACAGAGACCAAGCTTACGTTTACAGCTGCAAAACAGAGAGCCCAAATACTTACAAAATGTAGCAGCAGACAGCGGATGTTACCAGCATGGTTATGATTACCCTGAAAAAGACAGAACATAGAATATCCTTTAATATTACTGCAGTTACTACCACACTGTGCACAGAAATATACTGTTACTACTTAAACCATCAGTAGCAGCAAAGCAGTTTAAACCCCTAACAGTTTAAAATGACCCATTGAGCCAATGTCACCCAGGGTAGTAGAGGTCACAGATGCAAACAATATGGGATATGAGCAACCTCTGCACAGCAGGTATCTACTAACCCTTTTACATGCAGTTCCTAAGATTTGTGTGATTCAGTGGCACTGAAGGAGGTGAGAAGTACAATTGCTTTTTTCAGGCACTGTTATTTGAATGGGAAGAGAGGCCCAGATTGTGTGCTGGAGTCCATTGCTCCACTAAGTGATAGTTTTCTGCCTTAATTATAGAAGAATTCTGAGCTGGATTATACACAAGTCTTCCTAGGCTTCTGCCTAGGGCCCAAGTACTTGTATCCTCAGTCCATACTCATTAAAGCATACTTTTTTTTTTATTTAGCTGGAAGAAAGCTGGGCCCTTGCTATTTATGTTCCTAGGGCCCCACTGCATCTTAATTAGGGGTGTAACGATTCATTTTAACAACGATTCGATTCGTATCACGATTCATGGCTGCCGATACGATTCAAGGACAATCTTGGTTAATTTAAAACGATCTGATCCGATTCAGTGACTTAAAATCAATTCAGTAACTTTTTAGTTAAAAATTCAACCAGTGTGATTGTGAAATAAATACCTTAATACTGGACAATACAAATGAAGTTTCACAGATTCCTGTTGTTTCTTGTAAGGGAATCAAGCATAAATTGATGATAATAGATACAGAAAATAATCAAACAACAATTAATAGCAAAAGTATTCGCATTTTATTTGCATAAATTGCAACCAACAATTTCAGGTTGAGTTTACCTGCTTCCTTTAATTCTATTTTTCAACAAATAGTTGTAGTATCGATATAATCGATTCATTACTTTTTAAAACGATTTTAGATCGATAAATGTCGTCCGGAAGGCCACCTTGCTGAGCACAGATCGATGTAGTTGGATCGTTGGAAAATAAATCGATATATCGATTAAATAGATGAATCGTTACACCCCTAATCTTAATCCACCATTAGGAGAAACTGAATAAATTATTGTACCAAAGGGCTAAACACCAACTGCCACTGTAATTTTCTACCATTTTATTCTAATGGTTATTGTTTGTTTTTAAACTGTTTATGCCTGTTTGCCCTTGATAAATATCCCACATTGTATTCAGGACTGATACCTTACACTGGCCACAGGCTACCCAGGACTGATACCTTACACTGGCCAC
>WMED01010561.1:0-15705 GCA_019650415.1 Pipa parva | reverse complement strand
CTTGAGTTACAATCTCTGTCACGGAACAAATTAAATTCGTATCTCAAGGTACCACTGTAGTTTGACAGAGCAGCTAAATTGCAAGATCATAATTTCCTGGTTACAAAGGGAAAAAGGTTATCACTTTAAGATAATGTATGAGATTCCAAGTATTGTATTATAATAATATATTAGCATTCATATACTCTTCACTGCCCTACATGGGGCTTTGTCCTTCCTGTCACATTCCATTTGTACATTGATCATGCACTTTTTCACGAATACCTTCGTAATTAAAGGAAGTCTCTTGTGTAGGAAATGCTCCAGGGATTATGGAAGTGCAAGACATGAAGGATAAAAAATAAGTAAAAAATCTAGTGCATTATTGTAAAAAAAGATTTAAAAAATACACACCTTGTGATGATATAAAATTCCTGTAACCACCAAAAAAAAAAAAAAAAAAAAAAAAAGCTGATAATCCAATGTGCACAGAGCGGGTAGGTATAGGATACACACCCTAAACACCACAATGCTTGCAACCCCCCAGGGGCAAACGCATTCACCAGATAACGAGAGGGAGAAAAGCACATAGTAAAAATATATCACTGGTTCCAACTGTGAGAGATCTTCACAGGAAGGACTTTGAAACAACTATAAACTGTAGCATTTGCTTCCACCGTGGGCTCATATAATAGAGATCATAAACCACTCATAGTGCAGATGTACCAATAAACTCGATTTATTAAAATAGTATATACACTCACATGTCGGAGTCCAGGAATATCCAAAACAATATTTCTGCAAAGAAAGCGCAACAGGGCACTCAATAGTGCCTGAATCTGCATGTAATATGACTGATAGAGAATACCCAAACGTCCCGAGATGGTATATGGGTGGGAATAAAAGGACACCAAACGATAAGTGCTATGAAATGTATATGCTAACTGCTCACCAGATATTCAAATAAGATGAGCCTTCAAAACGCCTTCAGTAATGGTATTTCTTCATCAGAGACATCATTGATACTTGTGTGACCAAATAGAACCACTCTGGATCCAGATATTTTGCATCCACAGGAGCATGGATCCCCGGTGTCATTGACCACTTCAGGTTATAGCCAGGTAAGTTTACAAGTGCCTAGGTATGCTTTCCTATGTAGGGATAGGAGTAAGGGCCTATCATAAGTGAGGATGTTTGTATTCACGTTACAGTCTTCCTCCCTGTAGTTTGTCCATGGCTGCTGTGAGAATGTGGGTGTCAGAGGCTGCAAGGCTGCTAAGTGAAGTAGGTGTCTGGGGTGACTTAGATCTTGGCTGTGGGGATTTCCTGTGGGGGGGATTCGTGTGCTGTTGCTCAGCTAGTGCGGTCGCAGTCACCATCTTGGATGGACTGTCCTGCCTGTTTGTAAGTTAAAACAGGATGTTTGGGCTCCCCTGTTGTGGCTGTGACACGATCGATCGTGTCTCCGGCCTCAGGGGGGATTGATGTTGCAGCTGAGCTCTGTGAAGAGTCTGAGACTCGGATTTGTATCCTGTTTGTAGCTGCCAGGCTGCGCGCAGGGATCGCGTGGCCGCAATTTTGTGTGACTGCAGGCCAATCAGAGTTTCTGTGGGGAAACCTGAAGCTTTGTTGGGCACTTAGTGCTCCTATTGGGAAATCTGGGGCAGTGCAGGGTAATAGGTGGCCCTATAGGAGAATCAGCATCCATGTGGGAGAACTGGTGCCTTTGTGAGGAAATCAGTGGTACTGCAGGAAGATCCGCACTTCTGTGGGGCCATGTGACAATCGGCAGCTCTGCAAGTAATCTATGGCAGCTCTGCAAGTAATCTATGGCAGCTCTGCGGGGCAACCTGGGGCTTTGTGGAGCAATGTGTGGCTCTGTGGGCAATATGCAGCTTTATCAGCAATTGATGTCTCTGTGGTGGCAATCTAGGACTTTGCTGGGTAATACATGACTCTGCAGGCAATTAGCAACCCTGCTAGTCAATCAGCTCCTTTATGAGGAAACCTTTGAGCTTTGAGATGCAATCAGTGGCCCTGTGGGGCAATCAGCACCTATTTGAGGGAATCTGGTACAATGGGGGACAAATGGCGCTTCTGTGGTGGCAACACATGGCTCTGCAAGCAATCAGCGATCCTGTGGGAAAGTCTGTGCCTTTGTGAGGAAACCTGTGGGCTTTGAGGAGCAATCAGTGGGCCTGCAGGCAATCAGTACCTCTTTAGAGCAATCTGGTGCAATGAGGACAATTGGCTCTACTGTGGTAGCAATCTGGGGCTTTGCAGGGTAATACATAGCACTGCAGGCAACCAGCAACTCTGTGGAACAATCAGCACCTTTACTCCTCAAAGCCTTAGATTTCTTTGCAAAAGTGCTGACTGTCCCGCAGGGTCACTGATTGCCTTGAGAGGAACTAGTCAACTGATTGGGGAGCAGGTTTTAGCCAGTGAAACCCCTAAGTATTGCAGCAACGGCTCCTTTAACACCCAAGCAGTCAGTTTTCCTTTAAGCACAATTCATGTAATATTTAATTTGAAGAAAAAGCCAGAACAAAATAAACAGTTGTTTTACTCACAACGCTGGTGCCAACTGATAACCTCTTAGCAGCATCTGATACTGGAAACAGCAGCCTTTGTCTCTCTCCACATATCCACAGCAGCTTCACAGGGAATAGGGAAACCTTAGCCCTGACCTCAGGACCCTGGGTTAACAGCAGGATGTCCATGTCACTCTCTGGGGCTACCCCTTCACTTACTCCTGTCGTGACTTTGGGCTGTCATTTTCCTAGTGTCTACACTGGCATGCACTACTGCGCTCTATAACAGTAACTAACCCTATGCCTCTAAAGCGAAGGACAGTCTTATTCAACAGGACTCCCTTCTGTAACATCCCCTAGGGATGCCTACCCCAGGAATGTCCTTTTCAGGAAACAGCTATAGCAGTAGCTCTGCAGGACAACTTTTTCCTTAGGGCACACCTAGAGGTCTCCTACCCCCAGATAACCATTTAACACAGCAGTATGTCTCACTGGGTGGAACCTCCCCTCCAGCAAGCTGGGGAAGAGTGAACACTTTCACTAAGAGGCAAACTCTCTATAAAGCCCCTTAATTAGTAACTCACTCTCACGTGAGAAACAGGTGAGATTTCTGGATTAACTCTTCCAGAACCGGCTGCTGCTTTCTCTATACTATATGCAGCTCCAGTATACTACACACGTCATCCAGAACAATGAAAAATATACCACAAAATACATCTTTTTTTTTACACAAAATCAATAACATTCTATCCCAGTCTGCAGAGCTGAGTATTGCCCTGCAAATTCCCAGATTGCCACCACAGTAGAGCCAATTGCTCCATAAAACTACACATTGTCCACAGAGCCACTTTTTCCCCCATTACATCAGATTGCCTCACAGGGCCACTGATTGCTCCTCAAAGCCCCAGCTTTCCTCACAGTGGCCCTGTGGGACAATCAGTACCTCTGTAGGGTAATCTGGTGTAAAGGGGGAACAAAAGTGGCTCTGCAGACAATGATGCCTCTGTGGTGGCAGTCTGGAGCTTTGAAGGGCAATCAATGTCTCTGTGGTGTCAAGCTGGAGCTTTGTTGACCAATACATGGCTCTGCAGGCAATCAGCAACCCTGTGGGACAATCCAGACCTTTGTGGGGAAACCTGGAACTTTAAGGAGCAATCAATGGAAATCTGGTAAGCAGAGCTGCAAATTGCTCCACTAAACCCCAGATCACCTCACAGAGGTGCCGTTTGCCACACAAAGCCACAGATTGCCTGCAGAGCCGCTGTCACGCATTGCACATGGGGATTTGAGGAGCAATCAGTGGCCCTGTGTGGCAATCTTGTACAATAGGGGACAAAAAGTGACTCTGCGGAAGATGACGCCTGTGGTGAAAGTCTGGAGCTTTGAAGGGCAACCAGCTACCCTGCAGGACAACCATTACCTTTGTGGGGAAACCTATGAGTTTTAAGATCAACGGCCCTGCGAGGCAATCAGCAGCTCTTTGGAGCAAAAAGTGGCCATGTGGTGCAATCAGCGACTCTTACAAGCCATAAGCAGCTTTGCAGGGCAATCGGCTCCTCTGTGGAATTATATGTAGCTCTGCTGAATAATTTCAACCTTAATGGGGTAATCTAATGCTTTGCGGGGCAATATGTGGGTCAACAGGCCAATGTGCATCTCTCAGGGCAATATGCAGCTTTGTAGGCAGTTTGTATCTTTGAGGCAATTGGCACCTATGTGGTTGCAATCTGGAGCTCTGTAGAGCAATACGTGGCCCTATGGGGCAATATGCAGGTCTGCTGGGTAATTTGCACCATTGTGGGGCAATATGCAGTTCAGCAGGGCAATCAGTGGCTTTGCAGTACAAAACACATCAGTGATATAATACACGGATGACCTGTGGGACAATACGTATCTTTGTGGGAAAATGTGGGGCTTTGTGAGGAAAAATGCAGCCCTGAAGAGCAAACAGCAGCTCTGCAGGTAAATCTGCTATCTGTGGGGTAATACGCAGCTTTTGGCTGGCGAAAAAGCCAGCTGGTGGAGCGCCAGTCACCCTAAATGCCAAGCATGTAAGATTCACAAGCTTGGCACTTAATGGTTGCCAATACAGGCACATGAATTTTATGGGCTTGGCACTGAAAGGGTTAAGGAAGCTCTTCATTTCACCTGACATTTTATTTTCTTCTGTGAACGCAATGGAGAAAAACATATTTATTATTATTTGACATTTGCTGTCTCCTGACTTGCGTGTTTACCATAATCCTTACTGTTCAAGAGATCAGACCCTATCAGTTATTTCTTTTTATTATTTAGGTAATTCAAAAAAAAACATTTTTGGGTCTGTGGTATACATCCCTGCAAGATTTCATTTTCAGTTGTGTCCCTGGCTATGCATTGTTTTGGTATCAGCTACTACTAAATACTACTTGACTAGATACAGTATACTTAATACTCATACTGCATGAATGGTATATGTAAGTACACTGCATTGAATTAAGGTCACCAAGTTGTATGCAGCAGTAGCAAATAGCGATCCAGCATGTATAATGTATAAATTAAACCAGGGTTGGTGAACCTTTTTGGCACAAAGTGGCAAAAAGGTTAAGTCACTCACCAGCGCGTCCCCCGAAATGCTGGTGAGTGATGTCATCGTGCCTGCGTCAGGGGAGGACAGCTGCCCCTGTGAGAGACCGCTCCTTCAATGCAGAACACGGATCTGGCCTGAAAACTGTCAGATCGGGTCTGTGGCCTGTACTGGAGGCAAGATTGGCGAATGGCTCACGTGCCCTTTTTGGCATGCATGCCATAGGTTTGCCTTGTCTACATTAAACCAGTTCACCCTATTGAACTCGCGCTTTCCTTCAGCTTTTTTTTTTTTTTTTTTTTTTTTTTTTTTTTTTTTACTTTTTCAGGTTGTATAAGACCATGTCAACCTTTTAAATTAATTTTGCAGTCAATTTTAATTTCCCTGGACCCTGACTTATAAAAGGATTGATTTAAAAAAAATCCCTATCAAAATTAATTC
The DNA here is from genome assembly GCA_019650415.1 of Pipa parva. Lineage (NCBI taxonomy): Eukaryota > Metazoa > Chordata > Amphibia > Anura > Pipidae > Pipa > Pipa parva. The sequence continues at coordinate 10,185 of WMED01010561.1, read as the reverse complement.
TCATTGATAAATACTAACCAGTTTCAAGTAGCACACTGTGCACCATTTTCTGTTAGGGTCACCTTCCATTAGAGCAGTGGTTCTCAACCTTTTTATTGCCGTGACCCTTTAGTATAATTCCCCGTGATTTGGCGACCCCCATTTATTAATTAATATTGAGCAACCCCATTTAATCCTTATATTTCCAATGGTCTTAGGCGACCCCAGTCAAATCATCATTCGACCCCAAATGGGGTCGCGACCCACAGGTTGAGAACCACTGCATTAGAGCAATATGGAGATCCTTTTCAATGGGAAAACTTTATCAACTGTGGCTAAGTAACAGAACTATCTGCATAGAGAAATCTTGGTTTACACGAGTCTGAAGCAGAAAAATACTTGTTGGCTATAAAATTAGCTTGGAGCAGCTTTAAAAAATAGGCAAAAACAGCAATATCAATAAAAAAAAAGTTTCTCAATAGTCAAGTAACTTCCAAGCTAAATAATACCTACACCTGTGGTGTCTTTTTACTATTCTGATAACCCGTGAAAGCAACTCCTATGTTGTGTGTTTTAGTCTATATGCCAGTAGCTTCTGTAAAAACAAGACCTGATTTTTGGCACTCTGTAGAGACTGGTTTAATAGCTTTTTAAGTTTTTTTGGGGATATTACATGTTCATTTAGCCTGCTTGCCAGCAACACAAATACACTGTTTTTCCCTTCTAAGCCACCTACTTGATTTAGGTTTCTGCTACATACATAATTTGACAAGTACATGTCAGCCTTTGTAGCAATTTCAACTTCACCCCTGCTGAGAAAACGGTTGTCCTGGAAATTAACTTCTTGCAGAAGATGTATGAAAACCAGTCAAACAATAAGTGAGTTGACGTGTAATGGTTTATTAGCTTATTGAGGGCCCAGAGATACCAGCAGTTCTAAAGGATAGCAGTACAACGTGCTGCATAATATAGGAGTTTAGGCTGAGAGAACCAATACTTTCAACACAACTGTTATGGTAAATTCTTTATTTAAGGGCAAAGGGAATTTACAAAAGGAATGGTTGTCCTGTCAGGCACCAGCAAATTCCACAAAGATAGCATACTGAACACACAAAATTTATAATTCACCCATTTCTGGCAGTGTAACAGGACTTCAGTACTTGGAAGTTGTTATGGAACAAAAAAAATAATACTGCACTTTTATCTCCCAAAGAGAATTCCAATGATTTTTCATAATGAAAGAGGTGAAGAAATAAACTGACAATGCAGAAAAAAAGCATTTTATTGGCCCTGCAAAAAAGGAAGTTACATCATTTTCTAATGGGTTCTAGGCACTATGACTATGAGCCTTGCTTTATTTATAGATGCAGCAACAATAACTTAGTTGGGGACCTATTGAAGATATACAATCTGATCAGTAGCTTATGTGAAATTCCCAGAACCAGTAAAAGACTGCAAAGGTGCACAAGGTCAGTATTATTGATATGAAAATAACTAGTTCATTTAGTCACCATTGCCAGACACAAGTTAAACACTAATGTTGAGCAATTGCTTCATTTGGAAGCCAAAAATCTTTAACTGTTTCACATGACACTCAAAACTTTGCTCCATGAACAGCAGCTGAACATGTGTAACCTTTTACATCAGAGTAGTTATACAATCCTAAAAGATCACATTACCTGTGACATACTATTAATATAAAAGAGATGAATAGGATAATACAATCAAAAAATAAACTTTCAATTATAGGGTTTACTAAAGACATTCATTGCATTTACAAGCAATTCATTGCACCCCCCCCCCCTCCCCCCAATTACACACACGAAAAAAATGAAAAGAAAAGTAACTGACTTCTGCACATATCAAAGCATTCTGATATTAATGCATTTCCAAATTGGTCAAAATTTCTAGCACCAGGCCTGGACATACTATGAATTAAGCATCCTATTCTCTTGAGCTAGAACGAGACCGTGACCCAGAGCTAGCAGAAGCTGCCCGAGGAGGAAGACTGAATGAACCTTCGTTGCTTTCACAAGTTGGCAGAGGGGATTTGGAGAAGGATCTAGCATATTTTCCATTCTCCTTTGGAGAATTGGATCTAGAATGGCTATCAGGCCGCAGTCTCTTTGCATCTGAATGACCTTCTGACCTCTTGCCCTTGGAGCGGCTGCGGGACCTCTCGCGCTTGCCCTTGGAGCGGCTGCGGGACCTTTCCTCCATGCCTCTGGACCGGCTGCGGGACCTTTCTTCCATGCCCTTAGACAGGCTGCGAGACCGTTCTTCTATGCCTTTTGACCTGCTGCGGGACCTCTCCTCCAGGCTCCTGGACCTTTTATCTTTGCCTCTGGACTGACTGCGGGATCTTTCTCCCTTGTCCTTGGACCGACTGCGGGACCTTTGTTCTTTGTCTTTGGACCGACTGCGGGATGTCTCTTCCTTGGCCTTGGGCCGACTGCGGGCCCTTACTTCCTTGTCATTTGATCGGCTGCGAGATCTTTCCATTTTTTCCCTGGATGCACTGCGTGACCGAGATTCATGCACCCTCTTCGGCTTACTTTTTGATTGAGATTCCCTGTGTTGTGACCGTGAATGTTCCTTACTTCTAGATCTTGACCTGGGGGAAATCCAGAATAAATTATTCAAGTTGCACTGATTGAGTAATGACAAGTTAAAAAAAACTGATAGATAAAGGTGCACAAAATTCCTAATACCTACCTCGAATGACTCTTTCCTGGGGATTGTGAATGGCTGCTCTTTGCAACTGAATGAGAGCGACTTCTTTTAGCAGGAGAGCGAGATTTCTTATCTGGTGAATGAGATCGACTCCTGGATTTACTGGGACTTGCTCTCCTGCTCCTACTGCGTGATCTCAGTCTACTGCGGGAGCGGGATCTGTAAGAAAGTGGCTTTAAATGAAATCTAGACCATTCACTATGACTGATTAAGGCATAACATCTAATTTGTATTGTGATGATGTCACTCTTCTTTAGAGAAAACCTTTCTAAGTTATGTAAGATCTAAAAACTTATGCTATCTATTTTGGAAATTTGACTGCTATAATGCAGTATTAGCCTATTTTTAAAAAGCATCATTAAAATATTTTACATTCACTTCATATGAAAGCCCCCAGAAGAGCTTGCACAAGCCATACATTTCCACTTAAAGGAGATGGAAAGTCTGAATAAAATATTATTTATATCTGACATGTATGCATATAGAAAGCCAACTTAAACATTACAATATAAAAAAAGATTTTGGGATCAGTAGTACTTGCTTCTTGTTTAAACACCCCTGCTCCCTCTCCCATTCTGTGTACAGACTCTTTCTGAGCAGTGCCGATAAGCCCCGACCCCCCAAGTGACATCATAAACTATAAAGAGAGACAGAATCTCTGCTAACCCCTCTCCTATATGAAAAGCCTGTTTATAGCCTTGAGACCTGTCTCACAGATCAGACTTGTCCTGACCACCCGTTTGGTCAGCTGTGGAGAGAAAAGTCAGTTAGAGGAGGGGGCGTGTCTTTAACCCTATACTGCCCATAGCAGGAAGCCCTTCACTGAGACAATGCAGTTGCAGAGGAATATTGAGCTCTGCAAAGAGGTGACTCAGGAATTCTTAAATCGATTTATTGCTTAACATTAAACAGAGCTTTATTTATATACAGGGTTTCTTACCCTTTAAGACATCTCAAACTATGAAAATCCAGAATTCAACATGGAAACTTTTATGCATATGGTATTTTAATAGCAACTATTCTTAAATATAAGTGACGTAGATTAGAAATACAAAATAAAATTTAATGCAGTGGGGAGAAATTTAAAAAAAACAAAAAAACAATAGTATTAAGTACCTGGATCGGCTGCCTGAATAAGACCTTCTACGACGAGTCTTTCCTTCCACCAGTCTGATCCGCCTGCCATTTATCTCTGTGCCATCCAATTTCTCCAGTGCTCTCTTCATGTCAGAGTAGGACCTGAATTCAATAACTCCCTCATTGGTACGCTCCTTATGTGCATCAGCATAGGTTACTTCACCTGCCTGCCTCATAAAATCCTGAAGAAATAATAAAGGAGTACATCAGAAAAGTATGCAAAATCTTTAAAGCCTGTGAAAAATAAAATTACAGACTCTCCAACAAAAAAAGTTACTTAGGATAAAATATCTGGGAACTACAAGCTCAAAAGATTAATGCTTTTGGTTTATTCCCAAAATATAAATTGTTAAAAGGATCATGATAAAATACTGATAAAATCAAACATAACTAATTATGACGAGAATGTTGGTTGAGTCATATTGCTCGAAGTTACAAAAGCATTTATTACTATTACAGCAACACATTCCTGTTGCTATCCCCCTTAAGTACAATCCCTTGAATTTAAAGCATCCTTTCTTTTTACATCAAGTTTGTCTTTATAATGTAAATGACAAGTTGCAAGTGTACTGACCACACTAACCACACTAAGTGTACTGACCACAGTCTGTAATAAAACACTTTTTTTCCCAAGGTTTACTAATACCTTATTAAATGTTTTTAAAAAATGCTTTAAATTGCAGATAGATAATTTAGTGTAAATATTTATGTTCTACATATTGCTGGAGGGAAATAGTGTTTCTTAGGGCTCACAGACCAAAGGAAAGGTCCTGTAGCACACCCTTCACTCTACCAGGCAAAACATCTGGTTGAATGAGAATAACGGGGTACCTTGGAGATAAATCTAGTGGAAAAACAACTTATTTATATGAATGCTACCCTTATGCAAGTACATTTTTGCCTTCTCTTGATTTTTTATAGTATGTAAGGCCAACTTTACATTAGTATGCAACCAACATGCATGGCCTGAATGTTTACAGTTAAGATTGTTGCATTATTACATCAACATTTAGTTTCACTATGTAAAAGTACTCACTTGTGAGAAACACAAGCATTTAACAAAATACAAGAATTGGTACTGACTGTATCAGACATCATGCATGCTAATGGGAAGTTGAACTAAAATTCAAATAGAATTACGTGTAAAGCTTTTTTTAAATCTGCAAAACTGCATTAATTGCTTCTTTTACTACACAAACAGACTGCATGGTGTGAATGTGTTGCATGCCAATGCATCGAACAGTTGTTTGATGTTCATTTTTAAATCTGGCACTTAATAGAGCTTTGCATACTAGAAGACAAGTAGGTCCACTAAACTCCAAATTTAAAAATGCACATAAAACAGCTGCTGAAAATATACTAAAAGGTACATAACTGATGGTAAAGTTTAGAAAATAAGTTGCTTAATTCATTTTCCATAATTTTACAGAAGACATTGTACGGGAATATGTAAATTTGTTGTAGAAAGTATGCCATTAGGTACTAAATAACTTAATACACACCTTGAGATCTTGCCAGCTACAGCGAGTGGAGAGGTTTTCGACAATTAGTCTAAATTCTGTGCGGACGGGGGGACCATACTTGTCCCTGCCAGATCTCTGGCTCCTGAATCCACCTTTATCGCATAGAGAAAATTGTATCAATGCTTCACCCTATGCACCTGCGGCTATAACTAAATATTTCTAGGAGGGTTTTATATAAACTAGAAAATTTATGCATCTTACATTTAAAAAAAAAAACCTCCTTTCAAGCCGTGATTCTGGCGAATGAACAGTAGAAAAAGTAGTGTTATGTTTCACACTACTGTTTTTGTGAATGCATTCCAACCTTTACCCACAGCATTTTACAAAAAGGTTTGGGCATCTGTACACCATAACAAGATTTAAATCTACATGCATATCTATATAAAACTGTCTCATGAGATGCCAGTCACTTATTTAAATAATGGCAGGAGGTATAATAGATCGCTTTTGGAACACACTCATGGGAAGTCACCAATTTCAGATTAAATCCGATTTGATCTAACCCTTGGAATCCTCACCATCACCCTGCGTCTAATGGCAATAGGCTGCTGTCGTCATGGCTTCCGGTAAGGTCAGCCAAAGGGTCATAGGGCAAGGGTCACACACAATGTTTGGAAAGGCCAACCAGGAAAGGCAGTCATCTTAAGCCTCAATGGTCTCAGCCCCCACTGGTCTCTTTCAAATTGAAACATCAAGGACGGTTAAAAATGGATTTTGGAAATCGACATGCAAAAAGGTTAAGAATATACAAGTTAAACAAGACATTTAACCCCATTCACAAAAAGCCATCTCCCACCCCCAAGATAAAACAAACTCTTAGCTGACCCACAAAACTAATAATGGTTTCAAGTGTGGGGCTGTTATGTGACCTTACCCAAAAGTTAATACCTCAGGGCTACAAATTGTTAGACTGTTGTTTAGAGGTGCAAAGCTTCCTAAACAAAGGGGCAGGGACAGGTTGGCTGGTCAGCAGAGAAGCGTTGAACCAGCTTTAAGGCAACAGGCCTGGTAAGATTTAGAGAACATGTACAGTAAAACAAATTACACTCTACACTGTTCCTAAGCATTAAATGAACTTTGACATGAGAAGTGTCAGTTCTGCCTATAAAAAATTGACATTGACTAGTGGCGTCTTGAAACAAAATAATAAATACATTTTAAATTCCTCAATACTCCCTATTATCAATGTATCATAGTAAGAAATTATAGGGTTGAAAAAAAAAGACAAGTCCATCCAGTTTGGCCCATTTTCCTGCAATGTTGATCCAGAGGAAGGTAAAAAAAACCCATGAGGCAAGAGACCATATTCCTCATATTGGTGAAAAAAAAAATTCCTTCCCAACTCCAATTTGGCAATCAGAATAAATTCCCTGGATCAAGATCCCACCTTCAGTTATCTAGGACCTATAACTTGTACACAATGTCTACAGAATGATAAATTTACATCCAAATCTTTCCTGTTACACCCACTAAGAAGGATCTGCTCCTTTACAAACTTTCAAAGCTGAAATTATCCTTTAAACTTTAAGCAAAAGTTGCTATTTTCAGATCCGTCAGATATTAAAACGGCAACTTTGGAATTCACAGGGTTGCCATTAAACTTTGGCTTTTAAGGAATACTATCCAGGAACAATGCACTATTGCAGAAGGAAAAAGATGCTGCCTTAATTTGCTTCTTAAGGAGAACTTCCTTATATAAGTGATTGTACATATTATACACAAATGGCCGAAGTTGTGCGACCTGTTTACATGATAGGAATAAGTTAACATTTTCACAGATAACAATCCATTCATGTTACTGAAAAACCATAGTAATAAAACATGAGCATAGAAAATGTAGCCAAGTAAATGGAGGATAGAACATGAGTACACTACACAAGTTCAGTAATGTAACTCATGAATAGGCATGAAACGATCTATCTAGATGTACATAAAAGTGATTTCCAACCCCAAAAATGCTTACTGCGACTTCCATAGTTGTATCCATCTCGATCACGCCGTGGTCCCCGAGCATGCTCTACAATCACACGTTCACCACATAGTTCTTTGCCGTTTAGCTCATAAACTGCATCATCTGCATCGCGCGAGTCCTCAAACTCCACAAAACCATATCTGAAAGAACAGAGGTTTTAGGTTAACTTATCTTGAGGCTGTCTAGCTAGAAAAAATATCCACTGACAAGAAGGTGCCTTTATTACCCTTTATTATTGTATGAACTGGCACATGTGTGTAAACATATGACACCTATTGTATTATATGATTCGACCAATGCAAATAAAAAGATATCTTATAAAAATGTTTTTGCCCTTCACAATGTACTGAATATAATGCATAAATATACTTATAACATAAGCAGGAAGCATTGGCATTATAGGAAAGAAATTTGACATACACAAGTCTAGCAAAAGTTTAAATTTTCCAAATCAATTAATGTACTGCATAAATGAACTAAACAACCCAAATCTATAGAATTTTCTTAGTTCCAAATTCATGCTGAAATTAGTGGTTCACACTGCAAACTTGCTCTATTTTCATTAAACATAGCAAAGATGTCTGCTATTAGCACCAGATAAAACATAAAGCAACAAAAATCAAAACTAAAAAAAAAACCCATTTTACATTAACTGTAATAAATAACTAGTATGCTCATTCAGATTGGAAACATTAACATTTAACAAAACTGGTGTTAATGCCAGATTATGTAGAAAAGAATCTGCACACACAAATAAGATCCAGTATATAATCTTTTTAAATGACCATCAGTGCAGGTTGAAAAGCAAAGTTCCTGTTGGTTAAAGCACTCTTATTGAAAAAGTAAATTAGGTGCGCACTTCCACAAACCTTCTGGAGTTAAATTATTACACATATTGTCACTGGACCAAATCCCAATTAACCTGACTGGCATGAGGTGCCATTTATTGTGATGTGTTGTTCACTGGAATGTATTGTAACACTTTGCCAAGACCACTAGATGCCACTTTATCATTACACTAATTAAATGTGATAACACACTCATTGCTAGAGCCTTATGAAGGGAGGAGCATATTCCCCCTAAAACCTTGTGCACTCTTATGCTAGGTTCACACTAGCGTATTATGCGCAGAACATAATAGGCTAGTGTGAAAAAAAAAATTACAGCTCAATGAAAGCCGATAGTACTTACCTTGTTCCAGACACGCTAGCATATGATGCACATGCGCTGGGTCCAGAATGCTGTGTGTCATATTTTGGCTGGCATATGATACGCTGCACACAAAATGTGACCACATAGGAAGTGCTGTGAACGCCAAGGGAGAGTTCAAACTGTTGCTCGTAAGTACGATAGAAAAATACGCTCAGCGTATTTTTCTATTTTCACAGCCTTAGGTTATGTTCACACTAGTGCTATTACGTGCAGTGAATATATGTAGCACATAAAAAATGCCACACAGCGAATACCTCTGGAACTTACCTTATTCCAGCCACACTAGAGCATAATTTGAATACGGGTGCAAACGCTTGATTTTGCAATTTTTTTTTTTGCCGCTGTATGTACACCGCGAATAAAATGCAGCCAAATAGGAGGAGTTGTGAACACCGTGGGAACGTTCACACTGTATAGGGAAAGTACAATAGAAAAATGTGTCTAGAACAGTGATTTTAAACCTTTTTTGAGCCATGGCACATTTACAAAATCCTGGGGCACACCACCAACCAAAATGACACTGTAGCACAGTACATATTTTACATATAGTTAACAATATAGTTTCTAAATGTATTTATACTCACTTAGTGTGAACCCTGAGCCTTTTTCAATGAACACAAAAGGAATATCCTGGTAGGAATGGTAGAAAGACAGGGGCTGAGGAGGGGCCACCTCTGGGGCAGGGGAGAGCAAGTCAGGGGATGGGGAGTATATTTTATGTGGGGCAATAGGGGGGATCTGGGGGCATCAGTGGTGGCTGTGGGGGACTTCATAATACCCCCTCCAGCAAAGATTTGCAGTGGTTCTTCCTCATTCGGCTGAGGCTGCCATTGCGTGCAGCCGAATGAGGAAGTGAGGCCGGGAGAGTTGATCACATGTGCTCCCGGTCTCCTATTGGCTCATGTGACCAATCTTGTCACATGAGCCCTCCTCAGACCATGGAGGGAGTCAGACCGGACTCCCTCCTTGGGATTGGAGTGCTCCACTGGCGAAAAAAAAACACCTGGTGGAGCGCTGAACCCCTTAACTGCTAGCCATACAGCGCACCTGACCATGTCTCACAGCATACTAGTTGAAAAACACTGGTCTAGAATATACTACGGACTGAAATACGCAGTATATTTTCTATATGTGCTTTTCTGACAACCCTTCCATTGTGGACAACCCTTCCATTGTGGACAACCCTTCCACTATTTCTACATATGAGGTGCCTATGGAATCATTTTATTAACATAAAATGTCTGCTGACAAGACTGAAACTTAATGGTGAGCAACTGAGACCTGTATGACAGCCTGCTCTCTGGCATCCGTTATCCAGTAAGCATAGTGGGGCCTTGCTTTTAGGGTTGGGTTAGACTGCCAACACTGTAGTAAGAAAATCCAAGTTACCACTTGCAGCTAGAAACAAAGTTTACACTAATTGCAACTATTATTAGAAATCACCTCTTGATAGTAGCATCACTTTTAATCAATATCCTTTTTACTGGGACTTTGCAAAGAACTGTAAAAAAAAAAATAAAAAAAAATACACTAACACTGCAGAAAAAGTGCAAGTGTAAAGAAACATGGCGAGTACAATTTGATTGTACGAGGGATTAAGAGATCGAGTACAATTTGATTGTACGAGGG
>WMED01010560.1:0-15705 GCA_019650415.1 Pipa parva | reverse complement strand
CAGAATGGGTCATTGTGTGACCTCATTAGGGGGAGGTGACTTCTGGGCACTATACAGGAACTGCAAGCACATAAGAAATGCTGAGGAGAAAGGCTGCTGGATTAAGAGGTGATAACTCAAAAACAAAATTATTTTTACTTTTCAATGTTTAAGTTTATGCTTCTACATTATAAATAAATAAATATATATATATATATATATATATATACATATATATATACATATATAGTTTGGTCAATAACTTTACATACACTTTACAGCTACCACAGTTTGCATTGTTTTCAATTGAGTCCTGTTCTGTTCTTTTATCGATATTGATACTAACAATCTTTTTTGACAGGAAAACTAACCTTAGAAAAGTTGCAGGACCATCTCCCATTCTATAGGGAATAATGAATTTTTTGCATCCCTAAACCAGGCGAACATTTTTGGACTATAAAAAAGGTTTTTTAAAAAGGCTTTATAAATATCAATATTTTAGTATTTTTTAGTGTTACTTCGATAGCAATAAATTAGTTACATTTTTATTTGAATCCCCTTAAGCACGGTCGGCAATGTGCGGCTTGCAAGCCACTTGCGGATCTTTAGCCACGTTGTTGTGGCTCAGAGCTCACCTCCAAAGCCCCACTCATGACCTCTGATGCCTCTTCTGATTGGCCGTCAGCAGGTCATGTGGTCAGGAGAAGTGCGCTCCTCCCCCTTTGCGGCTCACTAAAAAAATAGTCTCCACTAGAGGATGGAGCGAAATGGCTCCCTCCTCATTTAACTTTGCCAACCGCTGCCCAAAAGTGTTTGAAATTATATCTGTTGACACAAGTTTAAACTGCCATGAAATTATAAATAATAATGTTAAAATGCTTATTACATATGTGGCAAATAATGAATCTGGAGGAGTTTATATGGACTTATACACAAGTTCAAATATTGGACATTTAAGGGCAAAATTTATTAAAATCGAAAATATCAATATTGTGATATCAAACGATTTTTGCAGATATCGCAACATCATGTTTATCGATATCATGATATCTGTAATATTGATATCGCGATATGGAAATTCGATCGAAATTTTTAATCTATTTTTATGGAAAATCCATAATATCACTGGAAAATTCGATATCATGATATCGATATTGCGGATATCGTTATTATCAGCAAAATTTAGTTATCACAATACCGACCACTAATTTCCCAGTTTTGCAGGAAAGATACCGTAGAGCAGCGTTTCCCAAACGCTGGGTCGCGACCCGGTACCGGGCCACGAAAATTATTTGCCGGGTCGAGCGCCGCTCATGAATATTCATGAGCGGCGCTCTTGTGACCCGGTTATTTTTGTGCTTATCCTTTGTGCCGGGTCACGAAGGATAAGCACTAAAATAACCGGGCCACAAAAAAATAAACTTTGGGAAACACTGCCGTAGAGAATATAAAATAATACAAAAAAAGCCAAACAAGATATAAACATCTTAAAGATGAAGGGACTTGATGTAGACGCTGAGAAAGGTAGAACGCTCTATTGTAACATTAAATAATGTAACAACTTATAGACGGATAAAGACAGCTACTAAACCATGCTGTGATAGAAAAAAAATGACAATTTAATAATGACTTGGAAAGGGTCTAAAGAGGTAGCAGTTCTTGGTTTTCAGCGAGAAATTGTGGAGGTGGGGGCAGGAATAGAATTCTACTGTTATGGTTTTCTACTTTCAGCACGTAAATTCGGATCTGCCTTCTCTTCTGCTAAGTAATATATAATTGCTAAAGCCGATGGTTATAGAGTCATTAGCATGCATATATGCCTTCATGTGGTCAAAAAATGCTGTTTTACTTTTACAGAAAATTAGCCCCTTGATACTTCTCACGCCACCAGAATATAGATTTTTCCGGAAATTTGTTTTGGAAAATTGCAGTTACTTTATCTAAGATTCCCCAAGCCCCTGTGCAATTGTTTTCACAATAAAGTTACATGGAGTAATGTCAGGTTGCAAGCATCAACAATTACTCCACTTTATTTCCTACAGCGCAAGGATTAATGTAATGGAAACACCAACTTTCACAACAAACTACACATCCAAATACACCTGCCCTGTCCCACCAAGTATAGCCATGTACTACCCTTCAAAAACTGGGTGTCAATATGTAACTGATTAGTCACATAGTTATACTTTAAAACCATAGTATTAAATGTAGTCTGATTATTTTTATTGTAGTTCAATTCATCTGTAGTGGACTATTCCAAATTAAGTATTATATTAAGATGATGCAGCTAAGTGTACACAGGCCTGGAAGTTTAGTGTAGAAAAGGAAGGTCTTTGGCAGGGTAGAGTTTTGCTGTAAGGATGCCATGGAAGAGAAATATTCCCCAGGATCATACTAAGCTCATCGACTGCTCATCAGATCAGTGTATTTTGGGTTAATAACCAATTATATTATTATTTTGCCCAATAAAACACTATCCATGGGATGCTGCAAGATATAAAAGAATATGATTGTACTTCATGTTGAAGGAGAATTACAAGCACTTTCAGTCCAGTGGTGATTCTTCTGCATGACAGTTGCTGCGATCCTCTTTACAGCCTGTGAGTTTCAATGAACAGAGCAAATACAGTAGCAGTTTTCTGATGTAAAATAGATAGCGGATAGAAACACGAGTCACACACTGGAGCCCCAGCAAGACTGATTTGGTTCCAAAAGTAAGGAAAAAAAGTTACTGTTATTTAGTAGGTAGAAGAAACAAAATGAAGATAAGTATTAATTACCATACATCTAGAAAATAATAAACTTTGTGAAAAAATATTTATCCATAAAACATCCACTTAACCTTAGTGAATTTTTTGCGTGTGTGGATAGCTTTCCTTAAGGAAAAATGCAAACATTTCTGCAATAGTTATGTATAAACTGAGTAACATGTATAATTGTATGTATTTTGAGCATATTAATTTAGGGTCCTGTTAAACAGGGCAAACATTTACATAATTGGAGATGAGAAGACAGAATACAAGAACAACCAGAGAGTAAAAGCATCTCATCACAAAACCAGGGGTTGTGTATGGTCAAGCACTGTTCCTTGTACACTACCATCAGATCTACTGTATGTGAATTCCTGCTGACAAGGGATCAGTTAGCCCCGTATACAGGAAACAAGCCTAAATCATTTGCTTAAATCTGCATATTAAACATTTAACTAGAGTTTGATTCCATTTTTACAGTGTAAGCTTTTTCCCCCCTTCTCTCTTCATTTGTCAATAAAAAATGTTGTCTGAGGAATATAAACAAAACAGTCACATATTCATTTCCATAAAAGTGTCTCCAGGCTAAATTGTGATTATTATGAGAACACATTCCAGTTCCTGTATGGTTCTTTAACGGAATCTGGTTGTTTATTGGTCTATCAAATTAAATTTCAATACAATTTTGGACAGCAAAGCAAGAAACCATAATGTTGTTCCTGTTTAGACATAAAAGTGCTTCCTTGGGCAGCCTGCAACATAGGATGATAGACTTTAAGAGCTGGTGCTTAAAAATATTGCCTGAAATGAAATGACTACAGCCATATTAAAGTTATTTCTACCAGCTGCTCCAGAAGTGTGAGAACATTTAAATACAATGAACTTTAAAAAGATACACGGAGCCTTTATCAGATTAATGTGTTGTTTGCTGCAAACTGAAAGCCCATATTGCACAGAGGCTTTACAAACTTTCAGGAAATGTATAAACATAAAAAACAATAAGGCTTAGCTACACAAGCCATTTCCCCTGTGCCACTCTGCACGGCCTTTTGTTTCCTACACAAGCACAGGGTTTATACCCTGCATGGATTAGGAGTGTGGCTGTGTGGGGCACTAGCATAGGGTAACACAGATATCATGCCAGATACAGCAAAATTGCACAGGTTGTCCCCACTTGGTGCATCATGTCACACTGCAACTCAACAGAGTGTATAAATTGCATCTAAATGTACTTTTGCTATGGAAAGGTCTATTAAATATACAATTTAAAATAATGATGTCATTTCCCTTTACAGGGACACTTAATAACTGGAACATAGATAATATTGTCCTACTTAATCACAGTTACTCTATATTAAAGAGGAGCCAGAGTCAAAATACAGGGGTTAGACAAAAAAAACCTGAAACACCTGGTTTTAGACCACAATAATTTATAAGTATGGTGTAGGGCCTCCTTGTGCAGCCAATACAGCATCAATTCGTCTTGGGAATGACATATACAAGTCCTGCACAGTGGTCAGAGGGATTTTAAGCCATTCTTCTTGCAGGACAGTGGCCGGGTCACTATGTGATGCTGGTGGAGGAAAACGTTTCCTGACTCATTCCTCCAAAACACCCCAAAGTGGCTCAATAATATTTAGATCTGGTGACTGTGCAGGCCATGGGAGATGTTCAACTTCACTTTCATGTTCATAAAACTAATATTTCACCAGTCTTGCTGTGTGTATTGGTGCATTGTCATCCTAATACACAGCACCGCCTTCAGTATACAATGTTATATTGGTACAATGTCAGTAGTCTTTGGCAGTGATGCGCCCATCTAGCACAAGTACTGGGCCATGATATGGCAGCCCAAACCATCACTGAACCACCCCCACGCTTCACTCTGGGCATGCAACAGTCTGGGTGGTAAGCTTCTTTAGGGCTTCTCCACACCGTAACTCTCCCGGATGTGGGGAAAACAGTTAAGGTGGACTCATCAGAGGACAATACATGTTTCACATTGTCCACAGCTCAAGATTTGTGCTCCTTGCACCATTGAAACAGATGTTTGGCATTGGCATGAGTGACCAAAGGTTGGCTATAGCAGCCCGGCTCCCGACTGACCGTTCTGGTGGAAACAGGAGAGTTGATGTGCACATTAACTTCTTCCGTGTATTTATGTTTTTTGGATACAATCCGGGTTAGCACCTTCTCTTGCGTCCAGTTAATCCTGTTGGATGTGTTTTGTCCTTCTTGGTGGTATGCTGACATTACCCTGGATACCATGGCTCTTGATACATCACAAAGACTTGCTGTCTTGGTCACAGATGCGTCAGTAAGACGTGCACCAACAATTTGTCTTCTTTTGAACTCTGGTATTTCACCCATAATGTTATGTGCATTGCAATACTTTGAGCAAAACTGTGCTCTTGCCCTGCTAATTGAATCTTACACACTCTGCTCTTATTGGTGCAACATGCAATTAATGAAGAATGGCCACCAGGCAGGTCCAATTTAGCCATGAAACCTTCCACACTAAAATGACAGGTGTTTCAGTTTTTTGTCTAACCCCTGTACATCTTTACATATGCAGTACTATCCCCAGTAGTTGCTTCATGAAAAGGTACCCTACTTACTAATTAGCACATGAGCACAAGTTATCTTTCCCTCTGTAATCTCCTGTAAACCAGCTTAATTTACGAGGTCAAAAGGTCAGCAAACTGCTTAACCAATGGCAGTCAGGCAGCTTTTTCTTCTCATGTTGCCTGACTTGCATAACAGAAAGAGGAGGGGGAGCGGGGCTGGGGGAAGGGAAGGAAAATGTCAGCTCTCAGGAAAACTAATTAAGGAAAGCAAACGACAAGTATTATTTCTTCCCTAAATGTTTTTTTAACTATTTGTGTCAGCAATTGGCTGAGTTTTATATGTATTTGTGTAGTTATATCTGCACTATAGTGCCCCTTTAACATATAAAGAGTACTGCTGCAGACAAAACCCAAAGAATGTACCATGTACATCATACTTCCTATTTTCAGCTGGGGCTTAATTCAATAAGGTTCAAATAAAACAATGGCGATAAATTTTAAGGCCCCTCTCCTAATTTACATAGAAGGAAATTTGTTGGTATATATAGTTAGGTCCATAAATATTTGGAGAGAAACAACATTTTTCTAATTTGGTTCTGTACATTAACCACAATGAATTTTGAACAAAACAATTCAGATGCAGTTGAAGTTCAGACTTTCAGCTTTAATTCAGTGGATTAAAAAAAATGACTGCATAAAATGTGAGGAACTAAAACATTTTTTCAACATAATCCCTTCATTTCAGGGGCTCAAAAGTGATTGGAATAATTAAATAATTGTAAATAAAACGTTAATTTCTAATACATGGTTGAAAACCCTTTGTTGGCAATGACTGCCTGAAGTCTTGAACTCATGGACATCACCAGACGCTGCGTTTCCTCCTTTTTAATGCTCTGCCAGGCCTTTACTGCAGTGGTGTTCAGTTTCTGTTTGTTTGTGGGCCTGAAGTTTAATGTTTAACAAGTGAAATGCATGATCAATTGGGTTGAGATCAGGTGACTGACTTGGCCATTCAAGAATATTCTACTGGGTTGCTTTGGCTTTATGTTTTGGGTCATTGTCCATCTTTATTATGAAATGCAGACCAATCAGTTTGGCTGTATTTGGCTGGATCTGAGCACACAGTATGTCTCTGAATACCTCCGAATTCATCTGGCTGTTTCTGTCCTGTGTCACATCATCAATAAATTCTAGTGACCCAGTGCCACTGGCAGCCATGCATGCCCAAGCCATCACACTGCCTCCTGATTAAGCGCCTGGCGCGAAACGCATAGGCCTTATGACTCGTTTCATTGTTTTTAACGGTTGACCATGCGGTCATAATAAAGTACAGGATTTTACGGATTGGAGTGCTGGAGAACCCTTTTTTGAATTTTGTTCATACTGGTCACGTTCTTTTCTCCTGGCACCCGGAACATGATGTCACATTGGGATCGGTAGCGGCCTATTTTTTCCTATTTTGCATCACACTGCCTCCGCCATGTTTTACAAATTATTATTATTATTTATTTGTTCTTACTGTATATAGCGCTACTATTTTACGCAGCGCTTCACAGAGATTCATCATTGAATGATGTGGTATACTTTGGATCATGAGCTGTACCACGCCTTTGCCATACTTTTTCTCTCCATCTCTGGTAGAGGTTGGTCTTGGTTTCATCTGTCCAAAGAATGTTCTTCCAGAATTGTACTGGCATTTTTAGATTTTTTTTTAGCAAAGTCTAATCTACCTTTTTTATTCTTGAGGCTTATGAGTGGCTTGCACCATGCAGTGAGCCCTCTGTATTTACTTTCATGCAGTCTTCTCTTTATGGTAGATTTGTAAATTGATACTCCTACATGCTGGAAAGTGTTGTTCACTTGGTTGGCTGTTGTGAAGGAGTTTCTCTTCGCCATGGAAATTATTCTGCGATCATCCACCACTGTTGTCTTCTTCTTTTTGCATTGATGAGTTCACCAGTGCTTTCTTTCTTAGGATGTACCAAACTGTAGATTTTGCCACTTCTAATATTGTAGCAATTTCTCTGTTTTTTTTAATGTTTTCGCAGCTTAAGGATAGCTTGCTTCACCTACATGGAGAGCTCTTTTGGCTGCATGTTTTCTTCACAGCAAAATCTTCCAGATACAAAAACCACACCTTAAATCAACTCCAGGCCTTTTATCTGCTTAATGGAGAATGACATAATGAAGGAATTGCCACACCTGCCCATGAAACAGCCTTGGAATCAATTGTCCAATTACCTTTGGTCCCTTTAAAAACAGAGTGGCACATGTTAAAGAGTTGAAACTTCTAAACTCTTCGTTCAATTTTAATGTGGGTACTCTCAAATGAAAGCTGAAAGTCTGGACTTTATGTCCATGTCCATTATACAACTATAACTTGAATATGTTTCAGTAAACGAGTAAACAAGCAAACAAAACTTTGTGTCAGTGTCAAAATATATATGGACCTAACTGTATGTGTACACATAAATGTATTTCAAATGTATTGCTCTTTACTAAACCGAGTAAGGGAATGTTATCACCCAAAAATAATATGACCCATATATTTTACTAATAGACTTTATCTGTGCTTCCAGATATTAGAAAAAACTTAGAATGAATGATCTTTTATTTTAAAAATGTATTCTTTCAATTTCTTGGTATGTATGTATAATTTTATTTATAAAGCGCTACAAATTTACACAGCGCTGTACAACTTACAATACAAATATAATACAGACATGGGAAAGTGCATAAAACAATACAAGTAAAACATCACAAGGATACACCACTTTAAGTGCTAGGTTGCAGTTGACACAAGAGGTTGGAGGTACACAGATGGAAGGACAATAAGAGATGTACAATGTGTTGAGACATAGGTCAATAAATACAAATACATAGATTAATAAATACAGATATTAAGCATGAATAAATAAAGATAAAATGAAATATATACATAAAATCAATGATAAAAATCAATGCTAATGCTCCGAAAGATAGCACTTCAATTTGGTTTTGAACATGAAGAGGTGGGGGGCAGAGAGAGAAAAGGGTTTAAGATGAGAAAGGGAACTATTAGTACATGGCACACACCATCCACTTGAATGAAAAAGGTAGGAACAGGAAAAGGTTTGTGTGGGAAGATAATCAATTCTGTTTTAGCAAGATTTAATTTGAGCTGGCGCTTGGCCATCCATGAGGAGATTGCCAAGAGACAGTTGGAAATTTGAGACTGTAATTCAGGTGTTAGCACAGGAGTTGATAATTAAAGTTTGGTATCATCGACATACAAGTGATACTGGAGACCAAATGAATTGATGATATCAACCAAGGAAAGCGTGTAGAGGAAAAACAGGAAAGGGGCCAGGACTGAACCTTGGGGCACCCCTACCTTTAGCGGGATAGTTGAAGAGGCCTCATTAGCATGGGAGACAAAAAAGGAACAATCAGTAAGATAGGAAACCAGCCAAGAAGCAGCTCGATCATGGACCCCAAGTGCATGGAGAACTTGAATAAGAAGGGAGTGATTGACAGTGCCAAATGCACAGGATAGGTCAAGGAGAATTATAACAGAAAAGTGACCCTTGGTTTTGGCAACCTGGAGATTGTTTTGCAAGTTTACAAAGAGCAGTCTCCATAGAGTGCCCCAGCCTAAAGCCAGACTGCAGTGGGTCTAGGAGATGGTGCACATGCAGAAAGTTAGTAAGGCGGGTACAGGCAAGACGTTCTAGAAGTTTAGAAGGCAGTGGCGAGAGAGACAGGACAGTAGTTAGCAAGGAATGCAGAGTCCAGCGTAGCTTTTTTAAGGATGGGTTTAATTCAGGCCCGTTTAAAAGAAGAGGGAAAAGTTCCAGAGGACAGGAAAGAGTTAAACAGGTGCGTGAGGGCCGGCACAAGGACAGGTTTCTGGGGCAATCATAAATATGAATTATGTAATGTTATATTGAACACAAAAGTATATGGCAAGTTACTTGTTATATAATTGATAAAAGAAGTCTGCAATCAGGTAACAGAATAATTAGGCACTCTACTTTACAAAGAAAACTTTTACAATGACAATACACTGTAAGAATAACTGCCATTCCAGTCCAAATAGAAATGATCTCTCTTTCTGAAAGTGCCTTAACCTTTTTTCTTTGTATACCTTGTAAACCCCTGTATATCACACAAAATTTTTTTTATTTATAAAGCACCACTAAGTTAACAAAACAATTATAATACAGACATGGGAAAATGCGTGACAAGAGGATGGAGATCCCTGCCCTGTTAAGCTTACAATCTAAATGGGAGGATGACACAAACATAGAATGGTGGTTTCAACACTACAAACACCTGTTCCTGGATATTAAAGGGGCATACAGCAGTTTAAATACTAATACATGGAAAGTGGATTCCCATAGCAAATCCGTGACAACTTCCCCATTGTAAAGTCGCAACAATTTTTTTAAAGTTAACATTGCAACAATTTTCCCATAATAAAGTCGCAACTGTGACAATATTTTCATTAAAAAGACATGACTGAGACAGTAGCAGCCTATTGCGACTGTCTTTATCTGGTGAATTCGCACCTAACAATTTGGACTTTAGTGAATAACCCCCCCCCCAGGGTACAGAGTGAGTGAGCCAGTTCACAGTTCATTGGTCACCGACCACAGCAACAATGGTCATCCAATACACTCCCAGGAAGTTCATTTTACTTGAAGTAGATTCTCTGTCTTTGACCCCTCTAACAAGTCCAGTGTCCGTGCCTAGCAAGGCTGCATTTTTGGTTTAAAAGGTTGTGGGAGGCAACACTGCTGGAGGGAGGAAGCTCTGTTACTGATCCTGCTTCATAAGAAACTACAATCTTTAATCTACATCAAATAAATCGTACTGTGCTGCGTAAATTTGTGGTGCTTTATAAATAAAATTATACATACATATACATACATACATACATGCATACATGTGAGCAGAGGCAGACTGAAGCAAAGTAGGGCCCAAGCAGATAAGTGATTAGGACCCATCCTTCTTCCAGCTGCATATCTAAATATATGCTTTTATGGCACGTTTCTGTGGCTAAGCTCCCTACCACCAGTCAGGCCCTAGGGAGTAGCCTAGGATGCCTTGTTCATAATCCAGTTTTACGTGTGTGACAATCTATTGCTTGTGCGGGACACATACCATTGTCCTCTGTTTTATTACTAATGTTGACAATAAATAGTTGCTCCTGGTTTTCAGCGTACATAGTTATTTTCTCTTCATCTACTACACATTCTTTTCTTATTGGGGGGGCGCTTATTTGTATAGGCAGCATTTCCCATTTTGCTCCTAGAGATTGTCATGAATTCATTTTGAATGCTTTCAGACTCATCGTCTTCTTTCCTATTCATTTATTTATACTTTGTGATGTGTAACATGGTATACGTTGTATGTACCTGACTGTGTTCGGCGCTTTGGGAGATGTTGGAGCTTAAAAATCAATAATATTAAGTAGATATACTGTATATAACATAATTCCATATTATTCCTATTAATTGAATAATATGCTCCGTTATCGTGATCATTTGCAAATATAAATGACTACATTACTCTAGACAGACACTTAGGGGTAATTCAGGAAAGTCCGAACTTACCTGGCGATCCTTCGATTCTGGGAGACTGGTACGCGCTCCCTGCTCTCCTGCACGCGGAGATCAGCGAATGCTTTATAGGTACTTCAGCGAGGCGACTCGAGTGGTCGCGAGGTGAGCCGAAGTGCCTTTAAAGCGTTTGCTGATCTCCGCGTGCAGGAGAGCAGGGAGCGCGTACCAGTCTCTGCGAAGTGAATCGGAGGATCGACAGGTAAATTCCGACTTTAGTAAATTACCCCCTTAGTTCTCTAATTACACAGAATAAAATAATAATTGAACTGTTATTCAGCATAAGCACACTGAAAGTAAATCATGAATGTGAATTAAAAAATTTAAATGCCCCAATTAATAACAATTATCATAATTATATTCTATATATATTTAATCTATGCTTTTTAAAATTTTGAAGAACTTATAAAAAGCATAATAATTTAATTCAACAATGACTTTACCTTTTTAGTAATTTCAAGGCACTTTTTGAATATGTACTACCTAGCAATGGAACTGCACTAGGTTAAAAAACTGTACTGTACTGTACTGTATAACTGCCATGTCAATCCAAATGGGAATTTTTGGATGCTACTGGTCCTACAATGGTGTCCCTAAATAACTTTCCCAGCTAAGCCAACATAGTCCAGATCTTTAATTTTAGGATTGTCATGGCTTTGTCTATCATGTACACAATGCTATAGTGGTACCTATTTAAGACAGCTTTAGAAGGAGCTGTATGCTGTATGTAATATTCATATGAAATAAGCCAAATAGTTTTAAATTAAAAATGTTAGAATTTTTTAAAACCAGTAATATTGCTTTAGTTAAATTGATGACCAAAGGCAAGGTTTGAATGTTTCTGAAGATAAGAATAATCAACATATGCTATAAGCAAATTAGTCACTAAAACAAACCGTACCTGGAAATTGAGAGGTTTGATTTAAATACAAAACTGTAAATGTGATATGCCTGCAGGAACCCAACAGCAGGTGTCACCCTTGAGAAAGAAATATGAACAGCTGAACACTAAAACTTACTCTTTCTGCCAGAACGAATGAAACAAAGACATAATGTATTTACTCACAGTGGGAATTCAGTTTCCTACATATTCTGTATTCATCCATACTATTATTATTTTTATCCTTTTTTAACTGTCAAAGCTTTGATTTGAAATACATTAAAGGGGTTCATCTGAAGGACATATTCCTAACACTTTGGTTATTGTATCCCAAAGAGGGATGTATGTACAGAATGTGATTGCTGCTTTAATATCTGCAAAAAATGTATTGTTTTTATTTCTACTTCCCATGTAACCTGTGTACACAAGTGACTAGCTGACCTGGGCATATAATGGACTTTCTGCATTTATACAGTACAATGTATCAGAACATTTCTGAGGAAGGTGAATACAAGGGATTTTGGGGTATATTTCTTTACAAGTATTAAGCAAATGCAGTAGATATGTATCTATCTCCCCATAACAAAGCCCTGCTGGCCTCAGGTTTAAAATAAGTACTCTTTACTGATAGTACAATCACCCTGAATACCCTATGCTGCTCATGATCCTCATTAAACATGGAAGCGGAATACCATGCCTGCTGGCTTGAGACATTTTTGTTGAGGCTATTGGAGATCTGGATAATAGGTGTATGGCCGACTGTGCTGCTGGATGGTGATCTCTAAGGGTTAGCATGCAGTGTGGCTTCCCAGCCTGCCGTCCCCTAGAAATGGCATCATCTTTTCAATTATTTCACTTTGTTAAACTTTCTGGATCGCCCAAACTCATGATAACATTGGACCAAACCTTTTTCCCCCCCATTTATTGAGAAAGAATTAAGGCACATGTCTAAAAGCTATTAGAAGCCCCAAATTATAGGGCAATTCACTGAATTTGACGAATGCAAAGTTTTTACCTTTGTAAATAATAATATGCCCTCAACAGCAAGCTACATATGGCAGGAGAAGAGGGTTTATGTTGTATACTCATGGGTATTCAGTTTTATCTTCATTAACTAGACAATGACATGGCGGTGCTGCTTATTGTGTACATGTACAGTAATTCACTTCCTCTATATATCTGCATTTCCATGTAGGATGTAGAGCTGTCATTCTCTTTATTGAGAGAAATGGCTACCCAGAGTTAAGAATATTTACTAGCTCTCATTTAAAGTAAAACCAACTGAACACCTCTAGCAAAAATATTTAAGATTTACATGACGCAATCAGTGGTATACTCACTGTACGTGCTGGTTTGTTGCAATGAAAGACAAATCCAGTTTACATGTGCTTACCTTTACCAAGTTGTACAGGCATGCTCTCAGATTTCATCATGCGCTGGTTTTGTTGCATTTGTTGTGCAGATGGCAATGGGTTGGGTTCAGTGATAGACTGATCAGGCACTGCTTTTGTAAAACTTGCAACACTGCTGTTGCTGCTACTGCTGCTTCCAATGCTGTTTGATGGGGACACCAGAGGACTCATTGTACTGCTGGGGCTAACAGTTGGTCCAATAAGTTTGCGACCAAGACTGAATAAACTGCTTGACATTTTATTTATGTTTAAAGGAACAGCCTTAGAGTTGACCCTACAGAGAATAAAACACACATATGACATAAAATGTTACTGTAAATGTCATTATATAAAATGTTTTTTTAAAGACAGCAAGTGAAAGCTAACAGCAATGAAAAGCAACTGCAATAAAACACAATACAACATGTTTCTATAAGGATGGGTCCACATGAGCGTATGATGTGCAGCGCCGACAATACTTACCTGTTCCAAGCCTTAAAGTGCAATAGAGACTCGATGGCTTTTTGTGTGTGGCAAAAACAATTAAACCACTGCACCTTTTAAACACACTATCCTGTTTACTATCCTTTTTAGCAATGTAACTGTCCTTTTTCTAATTTAGATTTTCATATTCAACATTTTTACCCAGTGGTCATGTGTGTACTCAAGTAAGTTGTTCTAAGCTAATAATGCATTCATATGCAAGTGGTATTAGTAAATATTTTATAGTGCAGTAAATAGTGCACTAATGGATGTTGCTGGAGTGCTCACTCTAGGTAACCCTGTCCTGACCTGTAGGAAGCATTGGACAGAGCTCAAATACTGCTAAGAGGACTATTAAGTTGAAATCTAGATGACTGCTCTAATCATTGATTACTAAATCATTGGTAAACAGAAGAAATCCTTGTGATGAAGGGAAGTGACAAAACAGAACTTTGCCATATTAAAAACAATGCCATGCTATGTTTCCTGCCCAACTAAAGCACTACATTGATTGTGATCCCCTGACTGAGAAAACATGCTGTCAATATAGCGCAATTGAACAGCACGACATTACACTGGCTGCATTAACATTGTTATGTACAATAACTTGCTGCTAGTCTAGACATAATAATAGTTATAAATTCATGCTCTGTACAGTGTCAGCCTAGATCAGGCCAGGACACGGGGAATTCCCAAGTGAGCCCAAACATCAGTGGTTTCTCCTGGAGTATCAAATGGCACTATGGATTATTCCTGAGGGGTGCAAATAAAGCTTGGAGTGGGTTTGGAGAGAAAAAGGATACAGAGTAATCATAGTGACTAAAGAGGGAAATGAAGAGAAATGAAAGAAATCATTTATTTAGAGGCCCCTGTTTCCTGGTAAGCACCTACACTGCAGGCCGATACTTAAACTACCTTATGTAGGAACAGTTTTTGCACATTAAATACAGGGAGAGTCTATAAACATGCTGCATTATCTGTCTGTGCCATAAAGCAATATGAGAGGTGCAGAAACAAAAGTGACTTTAATAAAACAGATACTGCAAAGTTTGTCTGGTTGCATTAGGGCTGCGATCCCTAACCTTTTCTGGATCCTGGACCGATTTTCCGGTTTAAAATAATGGGAGTACATATTAGCACCTAGTGCATAATGTTTTTTGTGTACCTAAATTTCATCTCAATGCCCCATGCCCTTTATGCAAGTATCTATGGCCATGGTACACCTCAATTACTAATTAATAACTTTTTTAAATTACAGAAGTGTGCAATAAATAATCTCGCATTTATACTTTACACCTCCTTTATGCCATGTTATAAAAGGGAAAACAGTGCTAAGTTCATATTTTACTGTTATTTAAGCCAAATAAACTAAAGCATATATACAAAATGTTCAGACAAGTATTTGCAAAGGAACTGAATAATTCTACACAGTAGAAGTGAGGAGAAAACAAACTATTGTGTTTCCAGAGAGGACTCAGAACAGACATGTCATTTTATTTTTTGCTTCCATTTTTAAAATTTTTTTTTTTTAATATGGATCCTTATGTGTTACGCAAGCAGAATAGGAATTCAGAACAGTACACCGGTTGGAAGTGAATCAGCAGCAAACCTAGTAACGGACAAATAGTTTAAATTTAAGAGAAGGGTCACTGTAGGGTTGATTAAAAGGGGAGTAGGAAAATAAATCAGTTGGAGGTTAAGGGGAAACGAAAGCATAATTGTAATATTTTATGAAAACTATTCTTTGTATTGCTAATTGCTTTAGAAAAGTCATGTCATTAAGCGAAGAGATGATAAAAAGCCACTTTAAGCTACTGAAGGGGTAATTCACCAAAGAGCGAACTTACCCTCCGATCGTTCGCTTCAGTACACATAGCCTGTTACGTGCTCGCTGATGTCCTGCACGCAGACATCAGCGAACACTTTAAAGGGATTCCAGTCTCACGAGGTGTCTCAAGTAGAGCCTCGCAAGCAGAGCCGGTTCTGGCCCTATAGGCGCCCCCCTCCCCCGGCGCCCCCCAATCCCGCGCCGCCCAAGTCCCCAGCGCCCCC